>JAKCPI010013575.1:0-77008 GCA_023213315.1 Euborellia annulipes
TTTTTTTTTTTTTTTAAGAAAAACATTCACACTTTTTTCTCATTCACACTCACACTCACACACACATTCACACAGTCTTTTCGGCAACTTAGGCCATTTAAGACTTTTGACGATAACCGTTATTGAATATATATTATATATTTGGGGTCCAGGCATTCTTATTTAAGCCATTTGGTATCCAATTGGCTTAAATAAAATCATCGGACTGCCTGGGGTCGAACCCGCGACGTTCGGCATACGATGGTTAGGCACGCTAACCGTCTACACCAAGCCCCGAGGGCTTAGTTTTTAGTTAATCAACGAAGAAAAGATTAACAATGTATTCGTTGAAAGACTTAACAATGATCTTAATATCATTGTTAAGCATGTTCGTTGAAAGACTTATTAAATGATCTTAATATCATTATTAAGTCTTTCAACGAATACATTGTTAATATTTTTTGCTTGGGAATAATGTCAACCGACTATGTGTAATATTTGGCATTTATACTGTCCCGAGGAAGAGCGCGACGAGCGCGCTCAAAACGTCGACAGAATAAATTTGCTTTATTTTCCTTGGCTGACTCCATTCCAACCGCAACTATAAAATATTTAGAATTTCATTGTGTGTGGTATGATAGCATTCCAAAATGTTTATTCTGAATACAAGTTTTTAGGTCAATGTACTTCTTATTTAATTATTTATTGAAGTTTAATTAAAATATTTAAATAATAAATTTACTACCCCATGAAGTGACAAAACTTTGCGCAATCATAAATTTAACATTTGCAAGCCAATGAGATATTTTCAAAAATTCTTGAATATTATTTAAATAACTATACTACTAGCCTAAAAAATTTTCTATTTGTAAATAAAATTATTAATAGATACTTGCTACCTTTCTTCTTCATTAAAAAACAACGTTATAGCTATTTGAGACATATTTTGATAAAAAAATAACTTTTTTTTTTATATAGAAAAATTATCATATTTAAAAATTTTTTATTTTTATTTCTAATTTCCACCAGGTTTTTTTTCAACCAACCACTCGTTATATTCTAAATTAAATATATATTTGTTAAAAACAACGTTTGAGAGCAATACTCACCCTCTTACGGGTTTCGTAATCGAGGGCTCCTGCTACGTAAATAGCCCCCGTCATGTTTTTGACAGCAAACGCACCGCCTATGTTACCGCTAGTGATTTCATAACGAATTCTGGATGCTGAAAATAGAAAAAAATATATATAAAAATTAAGATGATGAAAATATAGCAAGATAAAAAAAAATGGGGATGTTTTAATATTAAATTTATTTTTCCATCATTACTTATTAGAAAGGTGTTAGAGATTTAATAGTTTATGGGGGAAAATAGTAATTTCATTTTAATATAAAAAAGAGATTAATTTCTCTGCGTTATTGTAACATATTTTAACAGAAAATCATTTGCATATTTATTCTATCTGGGGTATAATTGATAATTGGAATATCCGGAAAAGCTCTTGAGAGAAATTAGAATCATTATTATAGCAATGAAATTCATATATAAGGAGATTTAATAGCAAATGGTACAACATAAAAATGAAATTATTGTATATTTTATTTCATTATAATTATATTTGATAGTAAATTTCGAATTATTAAAATCATTTTTACTTTCTCTTACCTATGTATATATTTTTTTTTGGAATCCCATTTTTTTTTTTTTTAATTTATTAAAAAGTGTTTTTTTTTCATAGTTCTATAGTAGAAGAGGAGATCGTTTCATTTTGAAATAATAAAGAGAAAAACGAGAAAAACTGGAAAATTTATGTGACTATAGGATTAATATTTTTCAATTTATTGTTATTTCGTTCTCATAACAAAAAAAAAAAAAAAAAAAAAAAAAAAAAAAAAAAAATCAAGCTTATATTAACTTCATCGGCTTAGTCAAGAGGCTTATTATTTTTGTACCGAGAAAAATAATTTAGAATTCTTTCACAAAAATAAATATACTATAAACAAATAATAAAAACAAAAAATACCTAGAGTTTTGTTGTAAACGTGATAAAAAGAAAAATACTCAATTGACATATTCCGCTTTTATTCAAAATCATATAAATCCTTTGTTTAGTTTTTTTTTTTTTTTTTTTTTTTTTAATAAAATAAAAAAAATCTAGAGCTTTTATTTTGTATATTTAAAATAAAGTAGACAGTATATGACAATGAATATTATAATCAAATGACCAATCATCAGGGTAGTATAAATATTTCATATTTATTTGTTTAATATAAAACAAAAAATTAACATAAATATTTTTATATTATAATAGGCCTATTAAAAGATTAAAATACTTTATTAACATTCATTTACCATATTTTGTCTTTAGTTAGGACACAAATGATCTTTTTCTATTAATTTCTTACTGTGAAATTCGATCGTGATTGTTTACTGTCTGGTACTGGTTTCCAAAAAAACTACTTAGTATTTTAAAATGTACTTAAAATACTTAAATTACTTCCAGTACCAGTACTTTTGATTTCCAGTACCTAGAATCTTCTGATACATTTAATCTCTATAGCAAAATTTGGGCGATAGTTAAAGTTAATTGAGATTTAATCTTATAAATTTCTATGAAGAATTTTTTTAAACGAATTTTATAACAAATGAGTTCAACAATAAATTGACTTGATACAATTTTTATAATTAACTTAGAATCCATCCTTGGAATTTTTCAAATCATACCTTTCGGCGCCGCCACTAATTTTTCATTGTTTTTAACAAATTCTTCGTATATAAACACACTGTGAAGAATATCCCAACCCTCTATGGTGGTAAAAAAATGGCACTATCTGAGGGTTAGAATGAGCTCTCCCAGTTCTCTCTACTCCTATCCCTTCCTCTACAATCCCCGACTACTTTTGCCCCTATTCCCGTGACCCATCCTGTATATATGTAAGAGAAAGTAAAAATTGTTTTTTCTAAAATATTAATCTCAAAGGATTTCTTAACCTAACTCAGATTCTAATATTTTTTTTTTTTTATTGAATTCAATTTTTTTTAATAAAATTATTGAAATTTATATCACTACCCTTCAATATCCAATAATTTTTTGCTTTGCTTTTTATTAAACTCTAACAAAAATAAATACAAATATTCGGTGTGTTATGTATGCATCAAAGCGTATTTTTTTTCCCCGATAAATTCCGAAGAAAAAAAAATAATTTACCTTTTTTCGGTAGTATTTTATAAATTTCCGATTGGAAGTATAACTCCCCCCTCTCCATTTAAAAGTCTCCGATTGCATGGATCCTTTAATGATCGCCATTCGTTATTGTCGTTATATGTATGTAATAAAAAGAGGTAATGGCGCTTGTATAGAAAAAAGGGAGTTTCATCCCATCTCTCTCTATATGGAGAAAGTAACCTAAGCCCTTCATTTCCGAATTTTTTTGAATAGGTCATGTCAGGTTAAATAATAGTATATTTGAATGTTTCAACTGGAATCCACAAAAAATACAATGGCTTATTCAGATCAATATTCTTTTTCCTCTTTTCTCTCTCTCTCTCTCTCTCTCTCTCCCAATTTAAAATATATATCTAAAGTTAATTAAAGATGTCTTTTTTGTTTTCTGGTTATAATTAAAAAGGGGCGTATTTTTTTTTTTTTTTAAAGATTACAATTAATAAAAAAAAATTTTGTTATTTGGTAAGAATATCATATTTCCAAAGAAATGGCGTCTTAGTTAATTGTCGCAGTGAGTCTATATTTCGTAAATTTGTATTAATTTACCAAAAGCTTCAAATTTTATTCTTTTTCAAAATCCGCTCACATTTCTAACAGATTTGATACACTTTGATGCTTTGCTAGTTTATTTACACAGACCATAGGCGTAGCCGGGGGGGGGGGGGTTGGGGGTTCAACCCCACCCCCCCCCCCCCCCCATGAGACCCAAGCCATGACTAAATATTTAATACAAATTATATTTCACATAGAGTAAGAGAAAGTAAAATATAATAATTTACTCTAGCTAAAAAAAAAAAACCAAAATGATTTATAAATACCCTAAAATAATCTTAAATTTTTGAAAAAAATTTCTTGATCCCCCCCCCATCAAAAATTTCTGGCTAAGCCAATGACACAGACAATGTAATATTTTACTTCATCACCTGCTATCGAAATGTAATTGTCATCTTGGTATTGTTCTCTCTCCTGGAAGAAAATTATTTCCTAGAGGAGCGCCTTTGCAAATGGTGGGGGGCTTAGGTCTTCCCAGAAGTGTATAATGAGAGGGGAGGAGGGTGGCGGTTGAAGAACTTATAAAGGGATGAGGGCTTGTGGCAAACGTCTTAATTGACCCTTAATTTGCACCACATTTCAAAAGATTTGAACCTTAGAAATTGTTTTTCTCAATAAATATTAGTGAGCCTGCAATCCACTCTAAATTTTAATACCTTTCAGAAGGAGCTGATTGTTGATATTCCAATTTGGTAGAAAGATGAACAAAGCAGCTAGTTTATATTTCACTTTATTGTCAAACAGGAAGTTTCTCTCACAATAATTTATTGTATCTGTTAAATTTTTTTTCATCATTTGTAGCCCTGAAGATGGTCCCATATGTGACCGAAACCTCGGCCCTGGTTTGACAATAAAGTGAAAAATAAACTAGCTGCTTTGCCCATTCTTTCTACCAAATTTGAATACCTTTTAGAATATCTTAGAATATAGATTATAAAATACTAGTATATAAACTCCTTGTTCGATGATTTGTTTCAAAAATATAATTTGTTCGTTGCCAAAAATTTATGATTTTTATCCTAGTTTGAACCCCTTCTTCTAAGATCATAGGCGTAGCCAGGGGGGTTTTGGGGTTCAAACCCCCCATGGGACCCAAGCCATGACTAGATATTTAATACAAATTATATTTCACATAGGGTAAGAGAAAGTAAAATATAATAATTTACTCTAGCTAAAAAAACAAACCAAAATGATTTATAAATAGCCTAAAATAATCTTAAATTTTTGAAAAAAATTTCTTGAGTCCCCCCCCCATCAAAAATTTCTGGCTACGCCAATGTCTAAGATACACCTATATTTGGGGACAGAGTAGCCCAGTCAGTTTTAAAAGGGAATAAGAGTATTTTTATATTAGTGTGAGGGGAGTATTTTGGTATGCCTAAATCGGTTAATATTTTTAAAATTTTTATTACGTTACTCTTCACTTCTCAACATATTCAGTAAATTCTATTCACATGATAAATTTTTTTTTTTTTATTGTAAATAGAGTAAAATTTGGATTGGTAGATATTCGAAAATTTTTCGATTAAAAAAAAAAAACTCTAATGCTAATTTTATTGAAAAACTATTGAGTGTGAATGAATATTTGCGGATGAAGAATTCCAACATGAGCTTAAAGAATTCTCAAAGGATTTGCAATAAAGTTGGCCTTTAAAACTTCTCGATAACTAAGTAAATAAACCTCTGATTCGAGTTGAATAAAAATTGATACTATACAATTTTAAGGATTTAATACAATAAGCATATTAATCAAAAAGTTTATTTCTTAATCGAGTTTCACAATAAAACATCCTAATTTCTAGTGCTAAAATATTTCGTATGTTTTATATATTTTATAGGATCTTAAAAATCCTTTTACTGTTTATAAAATAATCTTTGTTTTTCAAAAAAAAAAGATACTAAAATTTGTTTTAATACTTCTATACTCTTGAAGGATCGTTACGCATGATTCCCCTTCAATGAAAAGTGTGATCTGGAAATCTCTTTCACTTTAGGACATTATCCGAAATACAAATTTTAAAATAATCAATTATTAAGCAACAATGAACTTGGTTAAGTTACCCCGACTAACAAGTTTGTAATTATCTCCTAAAAATTATTAATGTTAGTAAAAGCCGAAAGAGAAAAGATAGATAAATCAAAAGAATAATTTTTTTTTATATCAAATAAAATATTTTTACTAGCCTTAATTCCACTTTTTTTTCCGTTCCATTTCACGTAAATAATAAAATTTTATTTAGTTAACATTTGGTTTTGGTTTGGTCAAATAAAAGTAAGGCCATTTTCTAAATTCTAATAGAATAAATCTTTAATAATGTCTCTACTTAAAATTTATTACCTATATTTTTTAAACCCTATTTAAACTGAGTGTTAGTTTCTTATTTCTAAGAGAAATTTTTGTTTAAGTTTCAAAAAAAACAAAAAGTACATTTTGAATTCAACTGGTGTAGATCTCAGATTTTATCAAACGTCATTTAAATTTTAAATAAAAGAAAATGTAAATTATGGCATTTTTTTTTACGAGAAACTTATAAAATGAATACAAAAATAAATAAATAATAGATCAGATTATTTGTGTAATATTGGAAGTATAAAACTTTAAATTTATGTCTTAAGAAAACAAATAAGAGCAAACTTTCTTCTCGATTTTATCTGAATCTTCATAGACCCTAAAATATCAGTTCCATTTTTTTTTTTTTTGTAGAAGAACAAACTTTATATTAAACTGTGATTGAAATCAAAGTATTCGATATTTTATTTGGGCATGTATATAGTATGTATTTTAGAGAAGAGCTGGAGAATTTTTTTAACTAGGGATGAGAGCAATTTCTAAGTTTGAGAGAGGATTGCTCTCAACACCCATGACTCACTCTCCTTATTCTCTATGTTATACAATCTTTATAAAACTTGTTAAATTATATTTCAATTCAATTATTGTCAAAGTTTTTATTTGAATTGCGTACATTCAATAAACTATTTAAATCTTCAAACTTTTCTATCTAAACTCATAATTTTACTTAAATATATTATTTTATAAAACAATAAAATGTTAATGTTACGAACATATAAAAGAATCAGTACTAAACATTTCATCTTTAAATAGTTCTTTTATTTTATTAGGTACTTAAATATTTTTCCAACTTAGGTAAAAAAAAATTTCCTTAATTTATGTAATCCATGAAAGGAACTTGTTATTAATTTTCCATTTTAGATTATCCCACCCAAAGAGCATTTAATTACTTGTTAGCAGCCCGAGGCAAGTTTTCGTTAAGATCTCTACGGATTTTCGATAAGCTTTTACAGAGAGATAAAATTAAATATTTTACGAGAGATGATGTTGCATTTTTATAAAAAAAGTACTCAACGCCTTGGGATAGGCCACCAAATATACAAACAAGTATTTAACCTCTTGCAAGGCGCAATTTGTAGTTACTTAGATAAAAGAAGTGATGGTTTCTAAATAGTTGAAATATCTTAAAAGATTTTCTTGGATTTACTTTTATTTAAAAAAAAGTATTTTTTTTTTTACAATTAATAAAATGATATGTGTGGAATGGATTTATAATTTTATAGATACTCAATTTTCATTTAGAGAGACAAAACATCGCCTTTCAACAACATACGAGTTTGATTTGTATTCTCAATAAAAATACTAAATCAAGTTTTTATGGGGAATTTGACTTGATAGGATAAAAAAAAAAATATAAAAAATAATAGCAAATATAGTTATCGAAAAAAAAAAATGTTTTTCTTACGATAAGAATAATTATTTTATAAAACAATATTCACCCTTTTTCAAATTATATTTATTTTGATTTATTTAGAATTTAGAAAAAAAAAATGTTAATACGAGATAAATTTATATATTTTTTTTTTTTTTTAAACATTCACACTTTTTTCTTCCACCACATTCACACAGTCTTTTCGGCAACTCAGGCCATTTAAGACTTTAGACGATAACCGTTGTAATTAATATATCTATTGAGGGTTCAGGCATTTCTATTTAAGCCATCTGGTATCCAAATGGCTTAAATAAAATCATCGGACTGCCTGGGTCCGAACCCGCGACGTTTGGTATAGGAGATAAATTTATATAAAAGTCTTTTTATTATGTTGTATAGGGGCGTTCATCAATTAGAATGATGAAGGAAGAGGGTGTCAGCCAAAAAGGGCCCTATCGAATAAAAATCTCCAATCAGAAAACGTTTCGGGTTTAATTAGATAAAACCATCATCAGTTCTTTAGAGCTGAAATGAGCATAAATAATAATTGTAATACAACAACATAAAATATTTTTTAAATTATATAAAACATCAGATCTTACATTATTGGCAATCTCAAGATGCACACCATTGAGACGCAGATAGAGTTGTTATATATAAACATATACAAAATTATATAAAAAATACAAAATTTGCATATTAGTTGTATGATGCTCATTAGTCAACAGCCAAGTCTCAAATGTATATAAAATTTTAATTATCAAATACAGTTATTATATGATAAATACTGGGGAAGCAATGAACCCTCAGTACATTGACCCATAATACATCTTAATAAAAAACGAAATCTCACAAAAGCGTGCATTTGACCTATTTGAAAACATATTATTTATTTGTAAATGACAATTTTATAAATTAATTCATAATATATTCTCAAATTACAAACAAAGTTATAAACAATTTTTATAATATTTACATCTGGGCGTCTACATTATTTAAGATGGACAAATATACATTACTAAGGCCAATACAATCAGTCTGATAGTTTAATGCCCTATGTCCATATGTTTTTATAAAACATTTTTCTGCTACCAGACGTTTATATGTGTACTTTTTATTATAATAGTTGTCAATTTAATTTACTCACACACCTTTTTTCTCATTCACACTGCTCACACACATTCACACAGTCTTTTCGGCAACTCAGGCCTTATAAGACTTTATAAGATAACCGTTATTATGAAAATATAGACTATATATTCGTGTCCAGGCTTTTTAGTTGGTTGACATACATCAAAATAGAAATATCCCAATGAACTTCTGACTATAGACTTAATTTTTTTTTAAATCATTTTTTATTTTTATTTTTACTAACTTTAAAATTTTTGCTTCCTGGACGTTTGATCCCACTGGTTCTGCAGCAATTAATCAAAAAATTAGTGAGAGATTTTTTTAACTTCTACCAAAAATGCATTGCTTTCATGGTAAAACTAGGCGCCCGATACCTCAATAGAAAGTGTTCTCACATTATTTCTATATTTGAGAAAATAAAATATAGTCTACTTTTATTTTTGAGTTTAAGTAATAATCTCAAACGGGCAAAATAAATAAAAAAAAAAGTAATAATCTGCCATTTAAAATAAAATTTTATTTTACAAAGAATTGCATCTTATCTTTTTTTATGTACTGACAGAATATATAAATTTATATTTGTTTGTTTTATTTTAATGAAGAAAATTTTAATATTTAATTTAAATTTTAATATTTAATTTATTTGTGCTCTTCTCTATAAATGCAAATTTCTTTTTAATAGAAATAATACAAAAAGTTTCATTAATAGATTCCTTTATTTTAAGCTTTTGAGATCACTACTAACTCGAATGCATTAAATTTGCATGTGAATTATCGCTTGATCTTGATTTTAATTCTGCACATTATATATTGCTTGAATAAATTTATTATCATAGATAAATGTTATTTATACTAATATTAATAAGAGTGAGTGAATTCATTTTCATTATGGAACTAATTCTCTCATTAACCAAAAGAAAAGTTGATCTTTAATTTAGTCGTTGAAATGGTCCATGATAGGTATTTCTAAATTTTTTTCGTTCATAATCAAATGATTTTTTTAATAACACCATTTTTATGGTCTTAATTTTAATCGCTTAAAATTTTTCTTTAATTTACACTCCTCGCCTCTTGATCTGATAACCTTCCTTTGTCAAGATTTTTCCATATAGGTCTATATCCCAAAGTTTTTCTTTTTCATTGTCAATCTCTTTCGGCTATAGAAATTAAGTACCAATTACTAGCCTAATTAGTGGAGGTACTTTTATTAATATATTGCTTCATTTTATGGTCTTAATTTTTTATTTAATTTCTTTTCTTTAGTTAAGGCTCTTCACTTCTTATTAGAGCCTACCAGCATCCCATAAAGTTACATCTCTTCCTCCTACTTATATTTTTTTTAGCTAATATACTAATCTTATTCTCCTTAAGTTAATACTAATCTTATGTCTATTTCCACCATGTTTCATCTATCCACCCCTAGTTTGAAGAGGGACTCCCTCATTTATATAGAATTAAATAAATGATTAAACTAAATATTAATACAAAGCAAGCAAAAACTATTATAATCAAAAATTTTTAATAAATTTTTTCCCTGGACCCCAATATATATATTTTCATAATAACGGTTATCGTTTAAAGTCTTATAAGTTGTGTGTATGTGTATGTGAATGCATTGGCGTAACCAGAAATTTTTCATGGGGGGGGATCAAGAAATTTTTTTCAAAAATGTAAGATTATTTTAGAGTATTTTATAAATCATTTTGATTTGTTTTTTTAGCTAGAGTAAATTATTATATTTTATTTTCTCTTACCTACCTTATGTGAAATATAATTTGTATTAAATATCTAGTCATGGCTTGGGTCCCATGGGGGGGGTTTGAACCCCCCAAACCTCCCCCCCCTGGCTACGCCTATGTGTGAATGTCAGTGTGAATGGAAAAAAGTGTGAGTGTTTAAAAGAAAAAAAAAGAAATAAATAAATTTATTTCCACTATTGTCAAATCTTAGCCAAAAATTTGCATATTTAAGTGATTGATTGTTAATTTAAAAAAAATCCCAAAAATATTTATTATTTATAATAAATAAATAAATACAAGATATCATTTGCTAATTTGTTTTCCAGACACAGGCCCTTATAATAAATTATCTTTTTAAACTAATTTATATTTATGGAAAAGTAACTAACATTCTACAGGAATTGAAGTGGTATCTTGTGTTCTCTTGGGGGATAGGCCTATCTGCCGCCCGTTAGATCTCTTAAGATGATAAGAGCGTCGTCTAAAAGGGGGATATATCTCGGAGGTTCCAACTCCCCTATCCCCTCTCCTCTCCCGCCTAATGAGGAATTGCCTCAAAAGGTGTTTGAGTAGTAGGCAGGCCAACACCATCACTAAATGATGCTTCCTTTCCACCCTCGTCAGATCTGGAGCAGATGTTTGTTTTAAGGAACAATGTCCCCAAAACAATAATCCTCGGTAGGCCACTAAGCAGCAAGGGCTGGGCTTGTCCTCAGAGGCCCTTTCAGTCTAAGCAATACTGTCAGAGAAATTATGCCCTTGTCTTATTAAAAATTTATTTTATATAGAACAATAGACTAAATTCAGTAGCTATATAAACAATACTATTTTTATTTTCTATCATTTAGAAATGGTACATTAATAATTTACGGTATATATTTACTTTACAATTTTTACTTTCTCTTACCTATACATGAAATATAAAGAGAGAGAAAGTATTGGTTTCATGTCAAAAATTCGATGTCGAGATTTTATTGGATTACACTTTTTTAGGTCCCCTGAGTCCAAAAAAGTGGGTCCCGCAAATTGGTCTGTCCGTGTGTCAATCAGTGAACAAAATATCTCAGGAACGATAAGAGTTAGTAGGTTGAAATTTTATATTTAAGTTAGTCACTCCCCTGGGACGTAACACAAAGCTTATAAACAAAATCGGCCAAAAAGTACTAGTACTTTACTGATGTACTTGTTCAGTTTTTTTTTCGATTTTCTCAAAAATTAGCTCAAACGATTATGATTAAAATTCATAAATCAACTATTTTTTAGATGCTCTTTAAAAAAGTAAATTTTGCATGGCATTCGTTTGAAGTACACATTACTGTCTGTGTGTCTTTCTGAACAAAATATCTCAGGAACGAAAAAAGTTAGCAGTTTGAAATTTTATATTTTTTTAAATTAGTCACTCCCCTGGGACGTAATACGAAGCTTTTGAACAAAAATCGGCCAAAACGTAATAGTACTTTACTTTTTCAGTTTTTGCGATTTTATCAAAATTCGCTCCAACGATTTTGATTAAAATTCATAAATCAACTATTTTTTAGATGCTTTTTATTTGCTATATATCTTGATTGATTCCTTTAAGAGTTGTGCTCGCGTCAGTATCAATTCACAAGTTCGTTTCTTTTCCCAAATCATTTCAATATACGGTAGATATGTATAAATAATGATTGCTAGTGATATAGATCAGTCAGCAGATAAATAAAAGAATTCGAATTCAATTCACATCCTTCCTCTAACAAAGGGGCCCCAAAAAACCCGGGAAAAATTGTTAACATTTACTCTAAATATAAAATATCGGTTAGAGACTTTAAATAATCCCATTATGAATTATTTTATTATAGAGTTTTATTATTTATAATACCACTTTAAATATATAGGGTCGAAAGGCTTTTAAAGTTTATCAATGTCGTCCACAAAGTGATCACTCATTATTTTAATAAAAAGATTAAATCGTTAAATTTTAAAATTTCACGCGCCTTGCGTATAGGCAATATTAATCTCAGCACTTTGAAAATAGCTCCCTTCTTACTGTTCGACATGATCCATAACTAATTAAGAATTTTTTTTTTTTTTTTAATGCAAACTTTTCTCTCTCAAGTCGTATCAACCAAGATGACATGTCAAGCTTAATTATCTGAACATTTCTTCACGGATGACACGAGCTCTTTCTCAATAATAGATAGCTCTGTTGATATTTCCATTAAAACTTTAGATTAATAAAAAGTTTAAAAAATATATATATAAGAAGAGCTTAATTGTGATTTTAAAAAAAGATTTCTATAAAAACAAATAAAAGTTTAAAGAAACAAACTTCAATTTTAAATGTTTTTCTAACCTAATTACATTTTTAATTTTTTTTTCTAATTGGTTATTTGGTAATTAATTTTTCTCTTTAATAACCATTCTTTAGATTGGGGGATCGCTCCCCCTCCTAAGCAGAAATCTACAAAATAATAAAATTATCAAGTTTATTTATTTATTTTTTTAAATATTTCCATTGAAATGTTTTTTTTTTTTTTTATCCCCTTAAAAGCCGTTTTTAATTTATTAAATTATTTATTGTCCACGTAGCTTTATCAAATATATATTTTAGTTTTTTTATCCTCTTGGATAAAGCGAATCGTAATTTTTAAAAATTTAGAATATAGCTCTCCCTTCCATTAAATCTTCATAATTATATAATGGATGGACGAATGTCATAACCAACCATTTTTTATCCATCTACACTCTCTTCCTTTTAAAAGTTAAAAATTTATAAACTCACAATTAAGAATAAGAAAGTCTTAGAATCCTTATGAATAAAAAATAATCTATTTTCGTATTACTTACTGTATAATAAATATTGTCCTTTTTGTTTTTTTGATTCCACGATTTCAATTTTGAAAATCTTCTAATTTATCTTTCAAATTAAATTTTTATAAATTGAAAATAAAAGATAAATCCTGATTTTCTTTCGCACTTTTTATTTCCAAATATACAAAATTTCTAGGAATATTTCGGCCGCATCACACAGCCATCCTCAGCCAAGGCTAAAAATTCATTAAAGGGAGCAAGGTTAAATAATAATAAAGTACTTAATATATTAATTATAATAATTACAGGTCAACATAGTGAAACAACAATGTACTCACAATTTAAAACCTCAAAAATTCACAAATTATCAGAGCCGAGCAGGTTTATTTTATTTTGTTTTCCAGCTTTAAATTCAGATAATTTTTGACTTTTTGCAGCTTTAAATTTTGAGTTTCTCTGTGTTGGCCTATAATTAAAATATTATGTACTTTATTATTAATTAACCTTTCTCCATTTAATGTATTTTTAGT
This sequence comes from Euborellia annulipes, assembly GCA_023213315.1. NCBI lineage: Eukaryota > Metazoa > Arthropoda > Insecta > Dermaptera > Anisolabididae > Euborellia > Euborellia annulipes. Next base: position 13,671 of record JAKCPI010013575.1, read on the forward strand.
CTTGGCTGAGGATACCTGTGTGATGCGGCCGAAATATCACTAGAAATTTTGTATATTTGAAAATAAAAAGTGCGAAAGAAAATCAGGATTTATCTTAAGTTTAAAGTTAAAAAGAAGGGCGTAATAATGAAAGAGGGCGGGGGGGGGGGGGTTAGACAAATCCCCCCAGAGGATCAATTTGGGGACATAGTTTCTGATAATAAATTAATATAATTAATTACCCTAAGACTATTGTACACGCTTTTTGGTCCTCGGAGGAATTCCCATTAGGCACTTTAAAAATACAATCTCTTCTTGAATGAGACAAATTAATTAATTAAATTTCCTCTTTTTGATTAGCTAAAATTATTATTAGTCATTTTAATAAAAAAAAAATGTTTAACTTCAGACATAAGATTTAATAATACAACCGCATAACATAATATATTCTAATGTTTACTTTGGTAAAAGTTAAAGCAAAAACAATAAAATAATTTAAAAAATACGACAATTTTATTAAAATGTATATTCCTTTTTTTGAATCAATATTGGTCGTTTTGGAGGCGGGTAGATAGCAAACCCAAAACAGGCATAACAACAAACTTTCCAACAACTTTTTTTTTCAACCCCCACCCAAGTATTTTACAGCCTCTGTCCTGGAGAGTTTGCGAGAGAATAAATCCGGAGAGAGAAATAGTAAAGGGCATGTTTGGGGTAGAAAGGACCCAAGTCATTTCGGTCTGTCGACGACAACGTACGGCCATTCTTTATACCTTGTCGTTGCGTTTAGTCAGGACAACCAACCCCTTGCTTGAAACCACTGGCATAATAGGCTATTGAAAATTGATTGATATTACATCGAAAGGCAAGGGAAAACAAGTTAGAAATTTGTTTAAGACTTTTCAGAAGTCTATTCAGAAATGTTTCTAAGAAAAATTAAAAACTACTTTTTTTTTTACTAAAAATTTATGTCTAAACTCTTAAAAATTCTAAATTCATTTCTGGGTTTTCAATTTGATTTTTCTGCATTTCTAAATACAGTGGAACCTCGCTTAATTCGTTCCAGAATCATACTCATAAAGCGAAACACTCGGTCAGGTCTATTCTCTAAGCAAAAATGTCAACTTTTAACATCTGAAATCAGCGTTAATTCATTTCAACACCTCCTTGCCTTAAATTGCTATCCTGTAAGCAAAAACCTTAACAAATTATAAAGAATAATAATTATTATTATTTTAATAATAATTTTCTCTAAATAAAAACCTTATCTCCAAAGCGTTAACATTTTAGCCAATAGTGTTAAAAATTAATGTCATGTCTAGAAGGTGCCTTTAATATTTTAACGCCGTATTTAATGCAATAAAAATGGCGTCTTTAACCAAAAAGTTAGGTTATAATTTTGACAGCTTCGAGATAAAAACATGTTAAGGTCGCTGTTAAAACTTGGTTTAGAGAATAGCATTTTTTAACACTGGAGAGTCAGATAGGCCTACTAGATTACAAATAACAAATCAAGTTAATAATGCGCATGCGCGGTAGATTATCGAGGGGTCTAAAAGCAGAAAACATCAAAGCTATCTTCATATGAATCGTTAACACCTGGTTCTAAAAAATAAAATATTAACGTCGCTGTTAAAACTTAAGTAGTTTAGAGAATAACATTTTTTAACGCTGATGTTATTACTTTTTAATACCCAATTTATGATGTTAAATTTTAACGTCTGTTTTTGGAGAATAGACATGGTTAAACGAAGCAATAAATTCTCTCCATGACAGAGACTGATGCAACATATGCATAAGCGAGGTTCTACTGTATTTATATAAACGTTAGTATATATTTTAAAATTATTTTTTAAGTACATTTTAATTTATCGACTAAAATCAGAAAATTATTAATTTATATAACTAAGTTTAATAATAATAAACCCGATTTTAATATTTAATTTATTTTACTCGACTTTTTAATATAATAAAATATTGAATAATAAATTCGATGGCAAAATAATTTATTTATACGGGTAAATTAACGCAAAATTAAATAGAATAAATAATTTATTAAAAATAAAAAAAATAATAAATCATATAAACAGGCAGACATCTTGGGTGAATCGCTAAAAGTGGGCTCTACTGCTAGTTTGTAATAAAGGGAAAACTTGTTTATTGTTTAACAAACTTTCCCATTTATCATTATTTTGGAAATCTCTGTATAAAGATAATAATTCATTGTAGAGAGACATTTGTGTATTCATAAACTTGTAACTTTTGGTAGGAAACTAACTAGAGTACCTCCTTTTATTTATTTTATTTAAAATAATTTCTAAATATTTTGCTAGTGATTGATTTCAGTGCAGTAAAACGTATATTGTTTTTCATATATACAATTTGTATTTTATAGACAAAAAAAAACAAACAGTGTCAGACTATATAACCGAAATTCCGTCGAGATTCATATCGGTTTATTGGTTCGGTCAAGGGACAGACAGGAAGCTTTATGGGACATCTAGCAATCGAGTCCATTCGGATTTTATTTTCCGTTCGCCAACTCCGCCTTCCATCTATCTATCTATCTCTTTTCCTATCTATCTCTCTGTCTGTTTTCAATATGAACTTGCATGTCAAGCAATTAAATCGGATGCGTGACATGACCCCCACCCTCAGGTTCCACTCATACTCTGCTTGTCAATTGATTAGGAATAATTCAATCAAATTCAACGGTGGAAATTTTTATTCTCTTTGTTATTTTTTTATATACCTTTCCTCAAGTGTTTCTAAAATATATTTTCATCAAATCATTCAATTAATTTTGACAAAATCGCAAGTAGGTCTATTGTTGAAGATTATTCTATAGATTTCATATTTTAGTTTAAATAATTTTCAACGAACTCTATTCATTAGTGAAATCTATAAATCTTCTGCTTGTTCCTGGCAAAAAATTTTAGTTTCTTTTAGACCAGTGTTTCCCAACCTGGGGGTGATCGCCCCCCAAGTGGGCGATTTGATTTTTCAGGGGGCAATAAATAAGCAGGGGCGATGAGTAATCATAGGGAGAAAAATTATTAGAGTTTACAAAAATTTAAAAGAAAAAAAAAAACAAAAATCAAAGAGAAAAATATCCCATTTAGAAGATGACCAGGATAGAAGAGGACAAAAAATTGTCATAAATATAAAATATTATGCAAATTCTAATCTAGAATCGAAACGTCACTTTTGTTTCCATTAAATAAAAATTTACCGAAAAAAGATCCATTTTTGAAATTTTCTTCATAAAAATAAAATTATTAGATTTTTAAAAGATTTAGGTGGAGATAAATATTATAAATCTTTTTACTATTCCTAGTAGTGAGTAGTTTTCAAAATAAATTTTGGCATTAATTTTGTGGTTAATTTTAATTAGTAATTAATAATACAATTTAACTAAAAAAAATTTCAACATTTCAGTCACTATTTCTGTAGTTGTTGTATTTATTCACTTTGAAAATAAAACTTTATCTGAGGAAGTTGATTTATTTTTAACTTTGAAATAAAGTATACTTTTTTGTTAAAGATTTTGAATCATGTTTTGTACGAAAATGCAGATGCAGATCACAGAATCTATGAATTTAATTCAATTTGAACCATGTAAATTTTGTGTATGTACATCAGGTATAGTTCTGTAACATACAATGAAAATGAAAAGGGGGCGATAGGTGATAGTCAGCCTCCAGGAAGGGGCGATGGACCCCAAAAGGTTGGAAACCACTGTTTTAGACCATAGAAAAGTAATATGAAATTCGTTTTTTCAATATGTCGAGATTTAAAGATGACTTCAAAGTTATGTCGAATTTTTAAAATTTTTCAATTCATAAGATATAGGCTATTTTTCAAAAATCAAATGTTTTTTTCTTCATTAAATTTTTCAGAAATGTTAATTAAATTTTGAAATATCCCCGAGTAAAAATGATTAAAAATGATCGAGGGATCCACACGCCCGCGGCCTATGTGTCCCTAAAGGTTCACTATGCAGACTAGCTGTGGGCGTGCGGATCCCTCGATCATTTTTAATCATTTTTACTCGGGTCATTTCTCTAATGGAAATTTTGTTACGATAATGAGGACTTGATTAGTTTGTGAAAAATTTTAAAAACCTTAAATTTTATTTTATTTTTTTTTTTAAATATATTTTTAGATCTATATGCTAATTTTAGAATTCTAAAATGTTTTTTTTTTCGTCAATAAAATAAATTTTAAAATATTTGGATATTTTGTAAATTGAAATATACCAAATGGTTATTTGTTTCAAGTAATTTATTGATCATAAATCAAACACTTAATATTTATACTAGTACTGCATTATACGAAATGTTGATTTATAATCAAATTGAAACAAATAACCGAGTGTTTTATTTGTATATTTTAAAATTCAAAGCTGTTATGTGTTGTTGATAGACCCAGAAATATTATGAGTCATTTGTCTGTAACAGACGCAGACGTGACTGTTCCGCACGAATTGTTCTATAGAGATGTCAAAAAAAGTCTCAAATCACCTCCTAGAATATCACATAAATTGAAATGTCAAACTGATTTAAGAAGACATCTTCATGTATCTCTTTTCTTTGAAAATAACGTAAATTCGTGACCTCTCTAAAACTAGCCCTATTTGATTTAACCACCTAATATAAATTATTACAAGCCACAAGCAGGTTTTTCCTGACTTGAAGATTGTAATCTTTACAAGTTTTAAAAAACATCTAGATCTTTTTTATATTTCTATATAGATCATTTCATTATATCTTCCAATGGCCAAAAAAAGGGTCATTTTTAATATTTATAGCCAATTGAATAGCATAAATATTCTTATCTACTATAAAATAATAGGGTTAATTTATAACAATATTGGCCGTTATGAGTTATTCTATTGGCTATATATCTCTGAAATTTATTTATCCTTTATAAAAAAAAAAAAATAGGACTCTCGTGCCTGTGAACCAGGGGAACCCTTCGTCCGTCCCGAGAGAAAAAAATATTTTAATTAAATTGGGGCTACCTTGAGACTAACGCCCGGTAGTTAGGCAGCCCAAATGGCACACGCTCACTATCAAGCCTTTTTTTCTGATTATGAGTTCGAAATTTATATTAAAAAGATAAATTTTTATGGTTATTCTTTTGTTAAAAAGGGCCATTCGGCCTATTGTCTGCTTCTCACACAGACAAGCTGCCATTTGGGCTGCCTAACTACCAGGCTTTAGTCTCAATAGATGATATATACGCACTTCATTATCAGATATGTCACCATGTCAATTTTGTTTATAGACAAGAATAAAATAATCTTTAAAATTAAGATTTTTTTTATTAAACTAAAAAATGTATTAAATTAACTTTACTTTAAAAAGTTAACGATGACATAGGCGAGATATATTGAAAGGATAAAAAAGGGGAAGTTAATTTGATTTATATACTGTAGATCAAAGTTTCATTTTGATCAAAGTAAAATTCAAAAAACACCCCCTTTTGATATTTTTCTTTAAAAGTAAATTTTTTTTTTAATCTTTAACCAACTCTGTTAGGCTCTGGACAATATAATCATAAAATGACCTCAGAGATAAGAGAAAAGGAGGGGCGAGGTGCACCCAAATCGATATTTACACAAAGATCCTAGGAGATATTTGCATTTTGACCTCTGGCCTGGTTAAGCCGATCCTTACTTCTCCAAATGGGCTTTCGAGTATTAAAAGGAAGATTACCAATAACGAGTTTCTCGACTGGAGATTTAGTTTTAAGTACGGTCAAATTGAATTTTTATTAAATTATTAATTTATAGAATCAAACGTACTTGAATTTACAATATTATATAGGTTTTTAAAATTGAATTGAATGAGGAACTAGAGAAGGACCGGATCAAAGAGGGCCTGTTAGAGGCAATTGCGTTAGAAATGGCGGTATGGGAACAAAGAGTTATGCATGCCGATCCCGCATCGCGAACTAGGCAAGGAAAGAAGACTGGGAATTGGTTAGGGAGGAGGTATTTTTTCCTTTTATTATTTTGGAATCGAGGAGAGAAGAAGATACCTTAATACTAGTAAACTTCGAAATTCATTTTGTAAATTCCTATCTTGTTTAATGTCATTGTGACTTTTTCCAAGATCTGACTCTCAACCTAAAAGTCAATAAAAAAAACTTTTCTTTATATTAGCTGCCAGTTTAATAATTTCACAAATATTTATTTATTTAATTAATATAAACCAAATGATTATTATTTACTATATTTATTTACTCAAATTATTTAAGTGATATTAAGAGCTTTCAACAGACTGTTTACACTCTAAATAACTAATGTATACAGTAACGTGGTTGTATCAAACAACCGTTCAAATTTCTATAATTAAAAGGATAGATAGCTAATATTTGATAATAAATTAATTATTGAAAGTTTTTGAGATATATAGGCCTATGTGTTCCAAAGCCTCGAATGGACTAAATAGTCATAATTAAATGTAAAAGACTGGAGATCCCGGGTTCGATTTTCGGAAGACAGTGGACATTTGATCCATTATCAATATGCCTCACATTTAGTTAAATTGAATAAAATAGTAAAATTTTAATATAATGGAGATTTTAGAAAGAGGGGGGGATTCAAAATGTCTTACAAACACTAGTTTTAAGGGGGTTCAGGAGCTAAACGTACTTTAAAAAAAAACTAGACTATTATAAGGAATTTTTGAATGCGGTTTTTTTTTTTTAATGAATAAATTCATAAGAGATTATTGGGACATCGAGCTATAATTTTTGTAATGACTTATTAAAAAATTAACGTAATTAATTTTTTTGTTATCAAGCAAATACAAAAAACAATCAGTCCCAATAGTCTTTAATTTTTTTTAAATTTAAAAATGAATTTATTGTTATTATTAATCACATATTAATTAAGAAATTTTTAAAATAATCTTAGATGGTTTATTTAAATTTCAACTGTCAAATTAGTTCAGCATTCTTGCAATAGATGGCAGGCTAGTCTAACAGCAGATATAGTATTAGCCTATATCTGGCCTATATTTATATATTTTTATTATTTTATAAAAGATACATAATATATAATAACATTTATAAAGTATTTATTTTTAAAAGATCAATGAAAATCAACCAAATGCATTAAATATTATTATCTACCATTCTGACATCTCTTGGCAAATTTTTGAATTACTTGATATTTGGGCATACTTTTTATGACACACAAGGCCATCTTAGCGGGAAAAACAAGCGTAACACGTTCACTCCCGAGGCCCCTTAAATAAAAATTATTTAGCTATTCAAACAATAAGAATTTAGTTTAATCTCAATTAAAAACGTAAATGATATATTTTCTGACAAATCCTATTTAGCGTATAAATAACACGCTAAGTATCAAAAGCGGCCTCCATTGCCAAAGTACAATAAAAATAAAATAAAATACATCTTTTTATTATTATTATGGGATAGTAGAACATCTATATGCTCTTAACCCAAATATTTTATAGCCACTACTCTCTCGTATTTTGTGACTGCAATTTTATAGTTTTCTATTATTAATTGTAAAAAAATTTCACTTCTCTTTATTATGGAATATTTATTCGGATTTACGCAAAAATTAAATTTAAAAAAATAATAACTAAAAAAAATGAAATAAGAATTTCCAAAAGGAAAAAGGAAGAAGAGCGTCTTTTGAAAAGTAACAAAAGGACTTTTTTTTCTAATTGCATGACGCTTGAGTACGATAAAGTAGAAACGCGTGAGTAGTAAAATAAAAGAGGAAGGAAAAGAAGAAGAAACGATGATGAAACGAATTAATGACGCGTGGTAGTCAGCGAATGAAAAGTGGCTTCAGACAGCTTCAGCTTCAGATAACACAAGTCATTAATTACTCACAACTCATCCCCCCCCCCCACATCCACTCTCAAGTACTGCATATCATCCAAAATCATCTTTAGATTAGAAATGGGCCCATCTGGCTGGCATGGTCTTTTATAATAGCATCGCTTTCTTATATTTATCTTCCCTCTATATTCCATTTGTTATTTTTTTTTTTTCATATTTAGATAGATTAATTGTCTTATGAAGTTTTTTTAATTGTTCATCGAAGAAAAGAAATATAAAAGAATCTCTCATCTCATATTTAAAATGGATGGTCTTTTGCTAGTTCTTGCGGTAATAGAACTCATAAATCATAATTACAAGTTTATAATGAAACATGAACTAAATTACAAAATTAGTTTCGTTGATGGTTTTCCACAAATAATTAAATAATAGGCCTATGCACTAAGCTTTCTTCTTTTTTCCTCCAGTATTCTTCATAGATGATATTTATTTTTATAACGTTTTGTTTGAAGAAGGTATTGATTGAAACCTGCGCTAACATTTTAATCACATCCGTTTTCAAAGCCAAGCTATTTAGATCCTTTTGGATAATTTCGGAGGAAGTATTTCATTAAAAGTATTAAAAATACACGCCTAAATTAGACGGTGTACAGTGAGCGCCACAATCAAGTCCCCACCTAATAGCTTTAGCCTTAAATATACCATATGTATGGTATCGTATATAGTGTATAGTGAAATAATTTTAATGACTGAAAAGGTAAAACGTAAAATCTGGTACTGACGATTTTATTTTTTTTTTTCAAATTTAAAATTATTTAACAATAGAAGAGGGAGCGGGCAGCCAGGAAGTAAGCCTCTACGAAATGAAACTCAAGAGTAGTGGAGACAGTTTCGGCTATAATTAAATATCGCCATCCTCAGTCTATTTTCGAGCTGTAAGCATTGTACAATTTTGTAATATTAAAATTATAAACATTCATATATACAAGAAAATTATTTTTCAACATACAGTATGCACTCAAATGCCAACGCATTGAGTCAAATGTAGAGTTGTCAGTAGGTGGATATTAATATACATAAACTGCTTGTACATATATCCCAAGCAATGCTAAGAGCTTTTTATATACGATACATTCAGCTCCAGTGACAAAATTGTTCTAACAATTTTGTCACTGGAGCTGAATGTATCGTATATAAAAAGCTCTTAGCATTGCTTGGGATATATGTACAAGCAGTTTATGTATATTAATATCCACCTACTGACAACTCTACATTTGACTCAATGCGTTGGCATTTGAGTGCATACTATGTTGAAAAATAATTTTCTTGTATATATGAATGTTTATAATTTTAATATTACAAAAATTGTACAATGCTACAGCTCGAAAATGGACTGAGGATGGCGATATTTAATTATAGCCGAAACTGTCTCCACTACTCTTGAGTTTCATTTCGTAGAGGCTACTTCCTGGCTGCCTCCCTCTTCTATTGTTGATATACAACAGCCACTTCACTTATTGTCATCTTTAAAATTATTTCACCATTTACCATATTCCACACCATATACTTAAGGCTAAAGCTATCAGGTGGGGACTTAATTGTGGCGCTCACTATACAAATCATGCATTGATTCATTAACTTCTCATTTGCCATTGTTTCAATCGTATTTACTATATCTCTTTTGTATATTTTTTTTAAATGCTCTAAATATCCTAAAGATTATTTAAATTTTGACTATAGAGGTCGTCCATATATTACGTAATCCCTTTTTGACGATTTTTTATTTCCCCCTCCCCCATGTCTCAGTTAGGCACATACAAACAAACCCCCCTACAAATATTATGTCACGACATAGAACTACCCCCCCTCCCCCCGAATAAAATTTCTTATACAAAATTCATATCATTTTACCTTACATTTTTTTTTTTAGTACATTTTTTATAGTAAATCTCTCATGATTCAAATAATTCGACTTTTTTTTTTCAAAAATTTTTATAAATATCTAATAATTGGAGGTTGTAAGAAGATCATATGTAATTCTCAATTGTAAGATTCAATTATGATTATGATGAATTCAATTATTGCCTGAAGAACCTGCTACCCATTAAGGAGTAATCTTACAATTGAGAATTACAAATTTTATTCAACTTTGAATTGTTATGTCACACTTAGAGTAACCCCCGGGTCCCCCATGTCACAATTAGTAACTTTTTGGTCCCGTGCTGGTCTTTTATACCAAGAGCCGCGGGTTCGCATCCCGTCTCATGCGACAGTTTATTTCAATTGGATAGGCTGCCAATTCAGGTGAAATAAATAGAGACGGGGTTTAAATGGCCTTTGCTGCCGAAAAAGACTGTAGAAGGATATAAATTAAGTAACACTTAGTTCTTCTGAGGAAGGAAACGATTGGCGTTCCAAACACCGACAATTTAATAAAACTAGATTATAATTTCGATTTGATTTGATCTTTAGCTGACATCCTATTTTATTAAAGACATTTCCACAATATGTGGCAGAAATCTATTTCCTTTGACAATTTTATTAAAAAAATGATTTTTCCAAATATACACCATTAAATCGGATGTCTAAAATATTTTTAAGATAATTTTAAATTCATAATTTTTCTTCTAAAACTCATGATCATTTGAATTGTATCAAGATAAGTTGTTTATTTAAAGCTCTGTCATATTAAATTTACTCAAAAAAGAATTTTTATTAAGAGAGAGCAGAATTTTATTTTTAAAAATGTCAGAAAAATTTAATCTAAAATATGAGTCATATCAAGAAGAAAGGAGCTACGATGCAAATATTTCCTGTTCTTATCTGATAAGAACAGGGAACAGAGCGCATTTGAATATATTTAGAGAGAAGTCCTCTCTGATATCGTCTCAGTTCTTATTCTTATTTACTTATCATCATTTTTCTTTTTATCCCCCCCCCTCTTTTTTTTAATAAGTCTTTTTTTATCTTTTTTTCTTTTTAATCCCTAATCTACTCTACCTATAGTAAAATGGGTTCGTTAAATAGGGGAAAGAGACAGGGTAAATAAAAAAGTTCAAAAGAAAATATCAAAAAGAAAAAAAAAACTGTTGGAAAAAACTGTTTGACAAGCATAAAATATGTTAATGGCGTTAGTCGAGGGTGTATGTAAGAGAATGAAATCTCTTTTCCAGTAAAATTCCCTTATTTTCTTTGCGTTTATTTTATTCCTATTCAGTTAATTGATTTTTTTTTTACTTTCGATTTCCAATAATTGAATCTTAAAAAAAAAAAAAAATATAAGCTCTCTAAATCGTATTGCTACATAAGAAACTAGAAAAATACAAACTACTATTGTGTATTTTATCTTGATTAGATCTTTATATATTTTATCGTTTTTCTATTATACTATTTACTTTATTTAATTTCCGTTTTAAAATAAAACCTTATTTCTGATTTAAATTTTGATGAGAGGTTTAAGAAAAAAACTTTGGAATTGATTCTGACAAATTATTTTATTCAGTAGCGTTATTTAGAGCTATTTGATGCCCAACATAAAAAATGCTTGTTAACATACATATAATTTTATTGTTTATTTATGGTAATGTAGGCAAAAAAAATTATTTTGTTGGTCAAGTTTTGAGCCATTGTCCTCTACTCTTTCTAATATTTTAATTTGTAAGATACCAACAAATACCCTTGGTTTTTTTTAATATAATTATTTGAAATAGTACGATTGTTGTTCGAACACTATGCAAAAAAATATAAATTTTTAATCAGTTAATTCAAAGGACTTAGCAGCCAGGAAATTAAATGAAAATTTTATTTTTTTATTTGCCGACGTTTCGGTCGCCAATCACGAATTTTTATTTAACTTTCTGACTGCAACGTCCTTCGAATCCGGATTTTATATCTACAGCCATAAAAAGTTTTAAATAAATTTTTTTTTTTTCTTCTACCCTGAAAATTTCCAATCCGTTGTAGTTAGTCTGCTTTTTACTCGACATTTTATCATATATAAAAAAGATTTGGAATTCATTTTTGAAATTTAAAATAAAATTTTCCAAATGAATTGATAAAATTTCTAAATAGTTCAAAAACAATGACAAGCTTTCTGATTGTCTAGAGCAGATATCTGCTTTAACTCCTCTTAGTAGTCACAGCAAAAATTTTTTTCTTAGGAGATTGCTCGCTAGATCAAGGGGGTTAATCAGTTCCTTATATAAGAATTTTGAATAAAACAAGACCCTTGTTCCCTTAAAAAAGGCAGAATGAAAAAAAAAAATATATAAAATGCTCCATAAGAAAGGGGTTTGGGAGGAACAATCTGAAAGATTTCTCCACCCCATCCCTTAATAGAATAATTGATGAATTAGAAAAAAAAAAACATGTGAAATACGCTTTAAAGACTATAAAATATTTTAATTTCTAACAGCGTTTATAATTTTAACACTATATTTTTATTAAAAAAAAAAAAAATGCTTTTTTTTTTTTTGTTTCGGGGGTGGAGTTGAACTCCTCCTGGTTACGAACCTGAATATAACCGGTTCGCTTCCTAATTCCCGTTAAATGAATTGACCATAGAGAAAGGAGGCGCCTAAAAAAGCTCAAATTCTGGCGTTGGTGTTATAACGGTGGCCTACCTACAGGCGTCACAGATTTTTTTACTTGTTTTAAAAACTAATAAAAATACATTATTTATGATTTTTTAAAAATACCAGTTGTGCCCTTTTGAACTTCGGATATCCTCTAGACGGCTACATTGACTCTAAAAAAAAATTCACTAAAAAAATTGAATTAATCATATCATTTTTCCTCCACCAATTTTATAAATATTAATAAATCTTTTTCCATCTCTCTATGTATCATTCATTGATTTTTTTTTCGCCCCAAATGCAATTTTTAATTTTTGTTATTAAAATAACGTAAAAAAAAATTTACATTTTAATTTAATTTATTAATTGAATTTCAATTCCGCTATTTAAAAGGGTTAATGAATTATAAGAATTTAAAAAAATCACATTCATAATTGATAAGATTAATATTAGATAACTTTAGGAAAATAAAATGATGTCCTCTAAAATCAAATTAAAATTCCAATTAAAATATTTAAAAAAACATTCAATTTGACATCGAATGGATTTATGGAAAAATTGTTGAATTCAGTCCAAGAGCTCCTAAAAAGCAATTAAAAAATAATAACAATACAAAAAAAAACGGGCATTTTCGAATCAATAAAGCCTATTAGCTAATTACTTTCAAACAAATTGGTTGCTATACAGATTGACTTTATTACTGGTAATTTATAAAATATAAATCAATCTACCTATACCTATATTTAAAATATTTAATTTCTGTGGTCTTAATTTCTCAAATTCATTGAACTTTTATTCCAATTAAAATAATTTATTTTGAGGTTGAATTTATCTTTTCTGTTTTAATCAGAAAAAAAAGTTTAGTGAGCGTGTGCCATTTGGGCTGCCTAACTACCAGGCTTTATTTTAGTTTCAATACTATTGCAATAGATGCTAGGCTACGTCAGTTCAGTTTCGATAACTAACTTGCAAAAAAAAAAAAGGGGGGGGGGTTTTTTGTCGAAAAAGTTAAAAAAAAAGTGTTTCTAAAATCTAGACTAATATTTAACATAAATTTTATTTAAAAAAAAAAATAATGATGAATGAGTAATTCATATTTTTTTTTTTAAACGATCTTAAAAAGAAACATTATTCAAATTTTCTGCTATGTAATTATATGAAATTAACTTTTGCTGACCAATTTCAAACTGCATAATCCATCTTTTTTTTAAGAGAGGAAGAGTGGGGGTTGATGAGAAGCACAGTTGGTTCTGGCATTTGTCCAAAGATGGACAAGTTGGAGTAGAAAAAGCCCGAGTTTATGGTTTGGAGTTTGGAGGCACCAAAAGGGAAGAGAGGGGGGGCAGGGGCAAGGGGGTTTGGGTCAAAAACATTAAGATACCATATGGAAGAAAATGTTTCCATTTTCGAAATTCATTACCCTTCACGTAGAAGGGGGTGAATGTAGATGGGAAATCGTTCCATTTGATGAAAATACATTATAATGCAAATCGGCAATTAAAAAAAAAAAAAATAGATGAAATCTAATTAAAAAAAAAAAAACAAATTGATGAAATGGTTATAAAAATAAAATTTTAATATTATTCAATATTTTAGCCAAGAAGGCTTACTGTCTCGACTGGAATATAATAAAATTGTACAACATAAGCATGACAAATATATGAAAAAAAAAAATAAAATATAAATAAAACATCGTAAAATGCATGTTAGCTAATAAATACTGGGATAAAGAGTTTTTTTTTCCTCGCCACCTTTTCTTCATATAAATAATTCATAAAATTAAATCAAAAGTAGAGATAATGTCACAAAATTCCTACGTCCTCAAAAATAAAAATCGTTACGATAAAAACTTTTATTTTAATAAAATGCTATTTTAAAATATTAAGGGGGGAGTGGGAGTGGCCCTTTAAACCGACTTTTAAAAAACTAGACTATTATAAGTAATTTTTCAATGCTGTTTTTTTTCAATGAATTAAATTCATAAGGGATTATTGAGACAGAAAGTTATAATTTTTCTAATTACTTATTGAAAAATTATGGAAATTAATTTATTTGTAGCTCGTGACCCGTGGCTCAGAGAGAAGACACTAGCTTCTCGTGCCGGGGTCCCGGGTTCGTTTCCCGTTCCAAGAGTGAAGAATTTATTTCATTCGAATTGACTACATATCGTTTGAAATAAATAGGGAAGGCTTTAGATGCCGAAATAGTCTTAATTAAAAAAAAAAATTTGTAATCAAGCAAATTCAGAAAAACAAACTGTTACAATAATTTTAAATTTTTTTTAAATTTAAAAATGAATTTATTATTATTATTAATAACATATTAATTAAGAAAAATTTAATGTAATTTTAGATGATTTATTTAAAAATTAACTGTCAAATAGTTCAGCACTCTTGCAAAAGATGGCAGGCTACACTAACAGCCGGTATTATTTGATCCCCTATTAGCCTGGACTATATTTAAGCTTAAAAATATTTTAATGCTTTTATAAATGATACATAATATATAACATTTATAATTTATAAAGTATTCATTGTTAAAAGATCAATGAAAATCATCCAAATGCATTAAATATTATTATCTACCATTCTGGCAAATTTTCGTACTAGATTTTTTTTTTCTTAATTTTTAATACACATAACGCCATCTTATCGGCAAAATCATGCGTAGCAGCTTCGCCTCTACTCCCCCTTAATCTCAAAAAATGGATATAACTTATAATTGTCATGATAAATTTAGAAAATTATTTGTATCCTTATTTGATTGTAGTCGTATTTATTTGTATTCTTTATATGTATCCTTATTGATTTGTATTTTTATTTATTTGTATTCTTTATATGTATCCTTATTGATTTGTATTTTTATTTATTTGTATTCTTTATATGTATCCTTATTGATTTATATTTTTATTTATTTGTATCCTTATTTATTTGTAATCTTATTTATTTGTGTCCGTTATATTGTATTCTTATTTGTTCGTAATCCTATTTATTTGTATCCTTTATATTTTATCCTAATTTGTTTGTAGCCTTATTTATTTGTATCCTATATATTGTATCTTTAGTTGTTTGTAGTCTTATTTATTTGTAACGTTTATATTGTATCCTTATTTGTTTATAGCAGTGGCGGATTAATGCAATTTTGTCGGGGGGGGCGGTTTTTTTAAATTTTTTTTTATTTAAGGACTTTGTGGGCATCTATGGCCATTTAGACCCCTTTCCTATTTATTTAAATTGATTGATTGACAAATTCAATTGAAATTAAAGCCCGGAAATCATAATTTCTTTAGATTACTAGTTTTTATAACATTGTGAATTTCTTCTCGGGGGGGGGGCGATCGCCCCCCCATCCCCCTTTAATCCGCCCCTGGTTTATAGTCATATTTATTTGTACTCTTACAAAAATTGTATGAAGGCATGATGGCTCTGCCTTTTGCCTAATAAATAAAAAAAAAAAAAAATTTAGAAAAATAATTTCTGGTGATATCTATTTTAATTCTAAAATTAAAATTTTTGTCTTATAAGCTTCCCATTTTAAAAAAGAAATAAATCCTGTAACTTCTCAATTATGTTTTATTAATATAAATATAACTAACAATTGTAAATACCAAGAAACCTGATCGATATTTCTATAACTAAAATCTAAAAGTTGGTAACTAAATACTTTAGGATCCGAAATGAATTGTGAACAGCGTAATAAATGAAAAGTAATTTGTTACTAATTGAAAACTCAAAACTAAGTTCGTCAAAGTTAAATTTTGAATTAATATAGCCTGAATTAAAAATTTTCATAATTAGACAAAAGGGATCCCGATCACTTTATTATTATTAATTTTACGATGTTTTAGAACTTTGAAGTATTTCTGAGCTTAGCTCAAAAATTAATTAATATTAATCTTAATGAAATAGTATTTTTAGTTTGCTCTTTAATACTGAAAAAATATACTTTGTAGCATTTACATTTTTCAAATGATTAGAAGTTTTTCAATTAAAAGTACTATCCGTTGTTTAAAATAAATAGAAATTAAATATTTTAATAATTACTTTAAAAAATTCTTAATCAAATAAATATTTATTTATTTTATTCTTTACTTTTATGGTTAAGGTAGTAAAACTATTTTACTAGGGCCGTAACCTTGACTAGAGTATTTATTGATTTTAAAGCAAGAATATTGTTTGATGACTGCCAAAAGAAAAGAGAAAATGGTGACCGAAGGGCTATAAACGTGCAAGGAAGCCAAATAAAAGCAATCATCTTGTTTGGATAGAGTATATAAGATAAATAAATATATAAGAGGTAAATGTGCTTTCGAAATAATATTATTGTAGTAGGAAGGATGGAAAAACAGATTCACTTTCAATTTAATTAATTTGCAAAAACGATTTTATTTAAATAGAAATGGATTCTATTGATATCTATTTCCATTAGAATAAAAATTTTATTTTTCTTTAGTAATATTCACCATAACTATTCAATTACTAAAATATTCTTCTTTTTAATTTAGTCTATAAAATAAAATTTTCTTATTTTTCGAACCCTCCCCCCCCTCCCAAGGGGTGAAAATAAACTTATGAACAAAATCGGCCAAAAAGTATTAGTAATTTACTGATGTACTTTTTTTTTCGATTTTTTCTAAATTCGCTCCAACGATTTTGATTAAAATTCATAAATCAACTATTTTTTAGTTAAATAAATAAAATAACTAAATAAAAATATTGTGTGGTTTTATGAAACCACGATGCAAGTGAAACTTTTTTCGGATCGTATGCGTTTAACTGAAAATTTTGAAAATTATTCAATTAAGGGTATTAAAATCGAGTTTTTAATTTTAACTTAATAATTGGAAAATGGGAATGATCTAGGAAAATCAAAAGACGCATGTTAAAAACTGAGAAAAATATTTATTTAGTATTTGAATTAGGTTCCGACCGAAACAAGATTTTCCGCCGAAACCGAAACCAAATTTTCGGCCCCCCTTTTTTTTTCGGCCGAAGCCACCGAAACCAAAAAAAATATTTTTTTTTTAATTAATTTTTTTTTTTTCTTTCTTTTTTTTTTTAATTTTTTTTTCCCCCCGAAAAAAATATTATTTTTTTTTTTTAGGGGGAAAATAATTTTTTCCCCCAAAAAAAAAAAATTTTTTTTTTTTTTTTTTTTTTTTTTTTTCGCTTTTTTTCTCTTTTTTTTGGGTCGGGTGGGGGGGGGGGGGGAGGGTCGGCTGTTTGTTGGAAGAAAAAAAAAGGAGGGGGGGAGAAATGAGGCGGGGGGGGAAAGGGACGAAAAAGAAAAAGAAAAAGAGAGGGGGGATTTGAATCATTTAAAATTATTTTAAAAATTATATTTTATCAATTTAAAAATTCCGTAATTAAATCTCACAATTATTTTTTATAATTCATCATAAATATTAAATTTCAAATTTCCTATTTTTGTCGTCACGGCTTGTGATGTCATGACTTGTACGTCACGGCCTTTGACGTCACGGCTTGTAACGCGACATGCTGATAGAGAAACGAAAAAATTTGTGTCGATCAAAATAAAGTTTCACTTTAATAATTATAAAAATAAATAACACTCAAAGCTTTGTTAGATAAATACAGCTATTTTTTTAGATGCTCTTTAAAAAGTATATCAGTGAAATTTTTCTCGGAAATCGTTTGACACTTTATTTAAATATTTAAAAAAAATTTATTATTATAATTTTTTAATAGGAATATGGGATCAATTTTGTATTTGAGAGTGGCTTAAAATACTGATTTATCTCATCAAATATTTATTTATTTAAACGTAAAGATATGTTTAAAAAAAATAAAATTTATCAATAATATTTTTTATTTATTTTAATTAAATTGCTTTTATATTTGCTGTTATAAGCCCCTGTGTAAATAAAAATGGAATTAATGTTTCATGGGAATTGAAAAGAGTTGAGTGTAAAATATTCATTTGAAAGGGAACCTTGTTTATCTCCTTTGTTTATTGTCACACGTTATTAAAAATATATTTTTTGAGGTAAGATTGGCTTGTTTTACTAAGGTTATTTTTTATACAATAGAACACAATGAGGGTAATAAATTGTTCAAGTTGCCAGAAGGAAAAGATACAAAGTTCGATCCAGAAATTCCCTCCGGCCCCGATTTGCCTAAATTCTCGTATTCGAGCAGACAGTGTGCGAGAAAGAGAGAGACAAGAACTAAAACAGATTCGAGATTCCAATATAAAGATTAATTGGCTCTTTTGGATGGAATTTGGTCCAAGTCCCAAAAGAATATCCAATAGTCAAAGGGAATATTTTGTATTTGCGAATTTAAGGAATCCATTGAAGGGTTTCTTCATTTCAACAAAATACAGATTTATGACATCAAAAAAAAAAATTATAATATTTTTTTAAAGAGAGGTGTCACTTTACAGAAATTTTGTTAGTGAACTTCATTGGTTTTAAATTAAGTTAACATTTTTTTATTGTTGGTTTGGGAAAATGAACTTAAAAAAATTTGTTTTGTTATTGCGTCTCGATATTGGAAATGTCGTGTGGATAGGCATTATAAATTTATTATGGAGTTAAGACGGAATAGGAGCGAAGGTGTTACGCTTTTTTCTCGATAAGAGGGCGTTCTGTGTCATAAAAAGTATCAAGTAATTCAAAAATTTGTCAAGAGATGCATGGTAGCTAATATTATATTTATACATTTAGTTGATTTTCATTGATCTTTTAACAATAAATATTTTATAAATGTTATTATATATTATCTGTGCCCCGGGGGAGGGGGAAAAAAGAAAAGTGTTAAAACTTAATACAAAACGGGCGGGGGTTTCGGCCCCTGGGGAATCGGATTTTTTTTATAAATCTATTTTAAAAAAAATTTATATTAAAAATTTTGACCCACAAAAAAAAAATAAAAAGGAAATCAAAAATAAAATTTTGGTGGTGGGAAAAAGGAGTGGGTGTGTGGGGGGGGGGGAGAGAAAAAAAAATATATTATGTATCTTTTATAAAAGCATAAAAATATATAAATATAGGTCAGATATAGGCTAATACTTTATCGGCTGTTAGACTAGCCTGCCATCTATTGCAAGAATGCTGAACTAATTTGACATTTGATTTTTAAATAAATCATCTAAGCTTATTTTAAAAATTTCTTAATTAATATGTGATTAATAATAACAATAAATTCATTTTTAAATTTAAAAAAAATTAAATATTATTGGGACAGATTGTTTCTTTGTATTTGCTTGATAACAAAAAAATTAATTTCCTTAATTTTTTTATAAGTCATTAAAAAAATTATAGCACGATGTCCCAATAATCTCTTATGAATTTAATTCCGCCTTATAATAGTCTAGTTTTTTTTTAAAGTACGTTTAGACGTCGCTCTTATATAACTTTTAAATATAAGTATCGATGGCTACAGGGGGGATTCACAGGCTGGGAGTCACCAATCCCAAGCTTTCGCCGCGCTTGGCACTACTTAACAGTTGGATACAATAATCTTAAAAAAAAGTGAAATAATATCCATAAAATAATAATACTTTCAGGTACCTATACCAAAAGTTGAGATTCTCATTTCAAAAATTTATTCTGTAAGTCGGCCATATTTTTAATAAATACAATATAAATATTAATGCTCTAACCCACAAAATGAAAATTTTTTCAATTAAATTCCCCTTTTTTTAAGAGTCAGTTGAAATCCAATCCAATAAAATTTATCGATTCTATGTAAACAAATTGTTTGCTTATAAAATGTATAAAAAAAGTCGACAAATAATAAATTGCATATTGTATTAAAAAAATCTTTTACACGTTTTCAATATAGACTTTAGAATGAAAAAAAAAAAAACGAAGAATTCAATTTCGGATTAGTCCTAATCACATAAATCTCTCTAATCTTATATATTTTTCGATATTAAAACAAACATGTCACATATTCTGCCAATAATCTTTTAAATTATCGCGAGAAAACAAAAAAGGTTTTTTCGTTATTTTATTTGTTAAAGAATAATACGTAGAAATATGTAAATAAATCAAGTTTTAAGTATTAGATTAAGCTAATGTAAATCTTTGTAATATTTGCATACTATAAAAATTCGACTTAAAAGTCACTCATAGGAAAATAACGCTTTAAAATGCTAATCTGATTAGGGGTAATAATAGGGGTGAAGTAGAATAAAGTTTGATGTCTTTCGAGTTAAAATCTGGCCATATATGAAGTGGAATAGACATTTCGGGTTATCCAGATCTAAGATTGCCAATCAAAAGTCAAGATTAGATGACGGTCCGGGGCTAATTCCAGGGATTTCGTGGTCTGACTTGCACATCTCAATTTGACACATCGTTTGTCTTTAACTCCTCATCATCATCAGTTAGATAAAGTTACATTTAATTTAATAAATTATTAGTCGAAATTTCCTAGAATCTTCGAAAACAAATTGATTTTAAAATGGAATTTTTTATTAGGTGAATAATCAAATACAAATTAAAAATTCGTAAAAGGTAGGGAAAAACCTTTAATTTTCGATTCATGGCTACTCTTCATTACGTCTGAACTAATTGGATAATCGAGATTTAATTTTTCTTTTATCTTTTCTAAAAAAAAATATTTAAATATTTATGCAGTACTTGGAATTTTTATCAAAATTCATTCGTTATCTGTCTGTTAATCGTATAAAAATCTTCGAATTTTAAAATTTTGATTTCAGATTCTTTTAAAGTTCAGTTTAAAAAAAGTAGTTATATATTTTTTTGATATGCAGATTGGTTTTTGAGTTATTTGATTTTAAATTTATGTCGAATTTTTACAACTTTAAATATATATTTGCCTAGGATTTTGGTTTTGGATTTTATGATGTATTGCTCCTCCTCAGCCAACCGGCCCACAACCTTTTTCAGATCCTGGGGTACCCATTCGAAGTTGCAGTTCCTTCTCAGCCACCCGGGCAGTTCCTCGGTTACCCAGTCAGAACAATCCTCATTTTAAGGCACTTAGGTCAAGTCTAATTGGGACCTTTATGTATGTTGGGTGAGATATTTTCCCACTTTCCTACCCTATGAGGAGACTTCAGCAATGTTTGAATTATTTGCGGCAAGCTGGATTCGAACCCGAGTCGTGTTGACTTGAAACTCCGTAATCGACAGCTTAGCCTGCTTAGCCACTTGCCTCCTCGTATATTAGTCTAATAATAATATTCAAAATATTCCTCCCTCCCCGAGAGGCTAGGAATATTGACAAATGTCAATATTGATAACCTAAAACCTAAGAGATGTGGCTAGGGACCCAGACAGGCCGATGAAATTTTATTTAAATCATTTGAATACCAACTGGTGTAAATATATAATTGTGCCTGGGATAATTTGTATCGTAGGGGATAAAAAATTGAATTATGTACTCACTAAATCTGAGAAAGAATTAAGTGTAAATCTGGCCACGACTCAAGCTCTTATACTAGGAGTATAAGAGGACGCAGCTATGGGTTGTATCAGTGGGAAGTTCAAGTTGTTCTGAATAGCATAAAGTTTATTTTCATATACTATACTGTATAATAAAGTATTTGGAGTTCTTTGAGGTATATGCTACCCTTGAATTCCTAATATTTAGAAACTTTTTCCAAATGAAAATTTTTAATAGAAAACATTAATTAAAATTTTCTGTCTTGAAGATCATGCATGACTTGAGTACTAAACTTTAATAATAAAACTCATCTATTTTATTCAAATCCTTTCTGCAGATATATACCTCCGTCCTTTCTAAAGGTGATAACGAGGTTTCTTGCATCGAAAATACACACAATAGTCTCTATTTTTAGAGTGAACAAGAAAGAGATACGAGTCAAATCCTTTTTTGTTGCTTACATACTATATCTAGAAATTTCGCGCTCCAATAAAAAAAAAAAAGAAAGAAACTCAAAGTAATATTTTCTAAAAGTATTTGGACAAATTTAAAGATTAGAAATATTTAAGGGACTATTAAAGACCAAAACTTTTTTAGTGTAATAATAATCTTTTTAGAATTTAAGTTATATATTAATTAAACTAAAAAAAGACATTGAATAATTATACAGAGAATTTCATAAATTTAAATGATTGATGAAACCAAGAGGCAACGTTAATAAACAAAGAATAGCCTAAAAAAAAGAAAAATAATAGTGCTATAATAAATAATGATTTCATATTAATTAATTATGTTATTTAAAATATTGGTTTATTCATTCTTTTTTTTTTTTTTTGAAGATTTATTGGAATATATTTTTTCACAATAAAAAAAGAGCGAACGGATCCTTTCTTGGAGTGGATTCTCTCCTTTAATGTTCCAGGAGAGGCAAAAGCAGGCAGATAAGATTGATTAAGAGAAAGAACGAATTCAATCAAGGAGAAAAGTTTGCACAAGAAAAAGCTTATTTTTTTTTTTTTGTTGAGGATCTGCATTCGTGTATGAAAATACAATCGTTTTACGGCCCTGATACAATAATAATTTTTCACGGATCTGCCAACAGTGAATAGAGGCAACAATGTCTATATACCGTGCAGAGAAAAGATATTGTACAAGATGGCGGCTACCTGGCGTAAGGCTCAAATAGCCGCCATCTTGTACAATATCTTTTCTCTGCGCGGTATTATTGGCGGATTAAGATAATGTAAGGCCTATGCGCAAAACAAATTAGGCCTCGGATAACAATAGTCTTTTGGTTACAGGAAACATTTAAATAATGATTGAATTTCATAAGTCAATTGATAAATTTTTTATAAAAATGAATTACGATGATAAATTTTGGGGACCTCCATATTCGACGCGCCCCTAGGCCTTGCTTATGATCCGCCACTGTCCATACATATTATAAAGCGTTTTGTGTTGTTACAGTAATATATATTCCAATAAATTTTTAAATTTATAGAAAATAAAAATTAAATAATTCACCTTTTCTGAAACTAGACTAGAATTAATAGAAGAAAAAATTTATCTATTTTAAGACGAATTATTGAATTTAAGGTTCATGATTTTTTCCCTATATTGGTGAACCTTTTCATATACTTCATCTAAAATAATTTTTAGCATTTTTCTAATGGAATATATTATAATTTAACATTTTTTTGCTTTTTTTATTTTATTTATGCCTTTAGCCAGGTGCAAAACATTTCACAATTTTTGATGGTTTTTAGTGATGATATTTTCATTTTATAATTACAAAAACAAATAAAGGAGAAAATTGTAAATATTATATTGTACTGGCCAGGTTAAAAATAATTGAAATATGACACTTGTGAATTTATTTACTAGGTATTTTATTCTGGGGTTTATTTTTATTTATTTTATTTATTTATATTTTGCCAAGAATTTACTTCATTTGGTCGATTATACGTATATTAATAGGTCTAGTAAATAAAAAAAAGGGTCGTATTTAATATTTTTAACAAAAATAGTCTTCCAAATCAAATAAATATCAGAGTGATAACGTCGGAATTTTCACTTTATCTGATAACGTCGGGATTTTCACTTTATCGGTTAGTGAGAATATATTAAAAAATAAAATATTATTTTTTTACTTTGGGACCAGAATATTTAGCCTATATCTTATCGACATTTCGAGGAATATACATATAGACCTATAAATACATTTTGTACAAAACTATTTTAAATTTCACTTTATGTAGAATTATCCTTGGAATGTCATCAAAGAATAAATAAATACAAGTTTTTTTTTTTTTTTTAATTTCATTATGAAGCCACTTTTCTAAATTAAGATTTGTTGGCTTTTCATTTAACGAGTTGAGACTAACAAAAAAATTTGACAAAATAAATAATTACAGTATTGTGATTAAACAAAAATATTTTAAATACAGGCGTATATTCACATAAAATTCATTCAAATAAATATCTACTAGATTAACAAAAAAAAAAAATTACTTTTTTGTTTTTTAATTAAAAGAAATAAAAAGTTTTTCAAGTTTTAGCTCCAAAAACAATAAAAACTTTTTTTTTATTTTAATTTATTTGAATTTACTATGAATCACTTAATTTTTATTGTTTGATCTTAATTTCTTTTACACCCCTAAAAAAAAAAAAAAAAGTATGGCTCGTAAATTTTTAAATTTATTTTTTCTAATTTAATTTTTTTTTTTTTAACTAATAAGTAAGAAAATTAAAAGTACACGTTAAAGAAATCTAATAAATTATCAGTGAAATTAAAAAAAAAAAAAAAGTAAGTTGGATAGGAAAAAAAAAAAAATTTCTAAGTATAATAAAATTGGTAGAATTCAATGGCTCCTGATTGGGGGGTTGACAATTAATCTTAAAAATATATCCATTAAAATTCCCAACAGAGCTCAAAATGAAAGATTTTTCTCATCATTTGTCTTAATGTCAAAAGCAAAAGTGCTGGCCAACTTTTCCGCTAACGAGCCTTAATGAGCTGGACTTAAAAAGAGATTGGTTTCAAATTCCCAAAGGAAGTCAAGGTGCTTATCGGAAACAGAATTTCAAAAGGATTTTCCATTATTTATTGGCTATATAGGCTACTTGTATATTAAAACAATCTCTTTGAGCGTTTTTTTTTTTACTTTCTCTTACCTCTATATATATATGTTAATATATAGAGAGAGAAAGTATTGGTTTCATGTCAAAAATTCGATGTCGAGATTTTGATGGATCTTCACGTTTTGAGGTCCCCTGAATCCAAAAAAGTGGTTTTCGCGACATGGTCTGTCTGTCTGTGTGTGTGTGTGTCTGTCTGTCTGTGTGTCTGTGAACAAAATATCTCACTAACGGAAAGAGCTAGGAGGTTGAAATTTTATATTTAAGTTCCACCTCCATGGGACGTGACACGAAGCTTTTGAACAAAATCGACCAAAGAGTACTAGTACTTTACTGATGGACTTTTTCAGTTCTTTTCGATTTTCTCTAAAATCGCTCCAACGATTTTTTTTATATTCATAAATCAATTATTTTTTAAATGCTCTTTAAAATGTATATTCTCATTTTGCCATTGAAATCTTCTGAAGACCACTTTACTCTTGTAATCCATAGAAAAGATAGGAGAAATGGTTGCCATGGTAACAAAATATAAATATTTTCCCATACTTATAAATTTTACATCTTGAAATTCGAATGTACCGTACTATCAAAAACTAAATACATGTCGACACAAAAAATCTGGTGCGACCAGTCACACCAGATTTTTTTTTCTCTAGGGTTAATTAAAATTATGTTACAAATTTGAGATTCTCTTCAATTTCTGACAGCTACATGTCAACTGGAATTTGATTTAAATTTTCATTTTATTGGTTATAATTCTTTTTATTGTTCAACGTATTTCCACGTATTTGTAATATCAGATAAATTTTATTTAATGCTTTTTGTTGATATAAATAAAATAATATGGTGGTATAAAATTCTCAAAGTAAAATCTGATATTACACAGGTTTTTAAAATAGAAATATTTGATTTCAATTTTTTTCAATTTGAATTTTGATCCAAATCGTTAGAGCAATTTTTTAGAGAATCAAAAAAAGTACATATTATTACTAGTACTCTATTCAAAAGCTTCGTGTTACATGCCGGGGGGTATTAAATATTAAATTTCAACCTCCTAGTTTCTTTCGTTCTTGAGATATTTTGTTCACAGACACACAAACAGATAGACCGACTATTTTGCGAGTTTTACTTTTTTGAACTCAGGGGATCTCCCTTCTTTAAAATCTCGACATTATATCATATAAAATATATATCTAAGAGAAAGTAAAAAGCAGTTATCAATACACCTAGTTTTCTTAAATTATCCCTTTTTTTCCTGCAATATCCCGAAGAAATGACTTTTCAACATGCCGGATTAGGCGGTATGCCGGTGTACCGAAGTCCGGATTAGCAAGACTTTTAAAAAATAAATAAAATAAAAATCCTTTTGACCACTAGTGGCCGATATAATATTAATAAATAAATATTCTAATATTATTGTAGAATCGGAGGAGAAATTCGATTTTTTTATTTATATATACATTACTAGGGTCCGGATTTTTAGGTTCGATTCGACTCGTTTTTAGGTTTTTGTAACACCCAAAATAGGTTTTTTTTTTTTTTTTTTTTTTGTTTTTTTTTTTAAGGTTTTCGCCTAATAAAACGCATTTGGGGGAAAAAAAAGTTTTAATTAATTTTAAATATGTACAGAAATTTGTAAAAAAATATTATTTTAATTATAATTATTTTTAATTTTAAAAAATATAATTGTAAAATTTTTATGGGAAAAAAAGTTTTATTTAATTTTAAATACCTATGTACAAAAATTATTAAAAAGTAAAAAAATACAAAAATTACAAGTGCCTAAAACATTATATAAGAAAATTAAATAATTCTGGAAGTTTTTTCTCAACCAATGAATTACGTGGCTGTTGATTTATGACAAGGAAGGAAGAGGTGCAGAAAATTAAAGCCTCCGATTTTGTTACAATTAATGAGTTAATAATAATAATTAATTGTAACAAAATCGGAGGTAATTTTGGCTGCACCGCCCTCCTTGTGCAGTTTTTTCTCAATCTAAAAGCACCAATAAATTTAAAAAAAAATCTCGGTAGATGAGTTTTCTAATTTAGGTGATTTTAGGTGGCCCGAACCCATTTAGGTTTTTTTTTAGGTTTTTCAAAATTTGGTTAAACAACTCCAGAACACATAAGTCGAAAAAGTAATTTGTCCATTTCGCGTTTGGAGTCAAGGAAAGAAAAAGGTGAAAACCTAAGAATCCGGTCCCTATACATTACATACAGAAGACGTTTAATTAATCTATTTTTTTTTTTTCATGGATAACTTTTTTATAAAATTACATTAATATTAACAAAACTTTATTCAAAAATAATAAGTAAAAAAAAAAATATATTTTTTAAACAAAAAAATATAGTGCTATTTTATCATTTAATTTTTTTTCAAATAACCCTTTAATAAAGGACACTAGAAGGGATGATATATTCGTGGGATGATGATGATATTTGACCACCTGAGAGGGTAGAGAGATCATCAAAGGATGCAAACCTAACGAACCCTTGTTTGTCTGTTTCTTTTACACATATAAATTAACTTGCTTTGTTTATACAAAGAGAGAATAAGAATTGATATTCTATTAGAATTTTATTTACCAAAAGAGGGAGTATCCCTATTAAATTAGCCTGTTAGTTTATAAACATAATTAGCATTTGTACTAAAGCTAAAGGCTAACGAGGAGTCCTCAAGATGTTGCAAATTCCTCCGGGGCCCTCGTTACTCCAAGATTCAAGAAGCAATTTATTAAATTGAGCTAAATGCCATGCAGATTGTGGTTAGGGTTGCTCCTAAGTTAGTCAAAGGCGGTAATTATACCTATGTTTAATTCATAGAAACGAAAAATTAAAAAAAATAACTAAATCGAAAAATAATTAACAAATGGGAATAATTTATTTTCAACAGCGTTTAAAAAAAATATTATTGCCTCGGGTGTATTCATTAATTTTTTCGTTTTAACATTATTTAATAATTAGTCACGAATTTATTTATCTTAGTATTTTTTTTAATTATATTTGCTCCAATAAATTATAATTTTACACAAGAATGATTCTCTATATAAATAGTTCAAGAGCTTAAAATAATAATATATTTCATGAACAAGCGGTTCTAATTAATTAAATGGCAATTAAGGAGAAGTTAAGGCTAAAAGGGTTCGCTTATTATTGATTGTTAAGAAATTGCCTGTTCTAGCCAATCAGAAAGCTTGTTTTGGACTGTGACGTCTGTCATTGGACTATTTTGTACATTATTCTTGAGAACAATTTATTTTTATATAAAAGAGAAGGGGGTAAAAAACAATATTTTTTTTTAATCAGAAAATTTTTATTTTCCATAGAGCTGTCCCACCATGACACAGACTGATATAACATGCACGCAATCCGGGACTTCCCTTCTCCTCGCCACTCGTTATGCGAAACCTCGCTCGTTAACAGGGCCGCACCTAGGAAAATTTGCGCCCGGGTCCAAAATTATAATTTGCGCCCCCCCCCCACCAAAAGGAAAAAAAAATTTTATTAAATATTTATTCAACATTAAATCTGCTTACAGCCAAAATGCCGCCCCCAAATTCTGGCGCCCCTGGACTAATTCCAACGCCCCCCCCCCCTCACCCTAGACCAGACGACTAAATGAGACAAATATTAGATTTAAACATTCCTTCTAATAACAAAAATTCATTTAATATTAATTTTATTTAAGATTGTTATTTTTTGTCCTCCTACAATGAATAATACAATTTTTTTTGTAAAAATATAAACGCTTTCTTTAATTCATCCGGAGCTGATGCCCCCTCGGCCCCGCCTTTGTTGCGGCACTGCTCGTTAAGCAAGTCATTCTTTTACAATTTGTTTTGCTCTTTATGCGAATTACTCGTTTTGGGAGGTGCTCGCCAAGCGAGATTTTACTGTATTTTTATATAGAAAGGGGTGAAACAATATTTTATTATTTTTTTAATCGGAAAAGTTTTAATCTTTGGATCAAAAACGGTTCTTACTGAATTTTTTCTTTAAGAATCCAAAATATAGTGTAACTTAAGGGCTTCTGGCGTGGAGGGGGCGATATAGCGCCCTTCTGTAGTAACGTCCCTGAATAAGCAATAGTCAGACAGAAAAGATTTTGTATTTAACATTGATAACAAATAGAAAACTTTTATTTCAATACACTATCAAAATTAACTTTCATAGATACAAAATATTATATGCATTTTAATTGAGAATTTTCTCTGTTCCATTTATGAATTAAAAAAAAATATTGATATTTATAAAAACATGAGATTCATATTTTTAAAATTATATAATTTCGCTATTTTGGTTGTTTATCAAAAAAAATTAAAAAACATTAGTTTGAAAACACGAGTTCGAAATGAGAGTTGGTGGTGTAAACTTTTATTTATTTATTTTTTAATTAAAATCAACATATTGATTGCCCTATTTATTTAAAATAACGAAATAAAATAAAATAAAATATTTTCTTAAGCGAAATTCGTCAATTAATAAAATGGCCATCGACAAAAAGCGAAGGCTTTAATTTTAACAGATGTAGCATGAAAGGAATTTAGTTTGAATGTTTGTTTACTGCCTTCGGGCACTTTTAAAGAAACAACCGCGAAATGTTTATCAATTAAACTTATCTCTGTTTTCGCATGTTTATTTTTTCCTACATTTTTTGGGGGGGTAAAAGATTAAAAAAAAAAAAAGACTTAGGTGGAAATGGGTGTTGAGATAAGAAAAGTTATTTCGAATTCCTCACCGAAGGTTGGGATTTTTTAAAATATTATACTTTTAAAAAGATTGAGTGATTTATTACATTCCAGCCCTCTATACATGTACAGCTTGTATTTTATTTAAAATAATTTTTACTTCGCGTTTATATAACTCATGGCATCATCTTATATTAATATACCAAGTGGTAAAACCCACCGAAGGCGAGCTTTACCACTTGCCAGGAGGCTACGCCCCCTGGACCCCCTTGCTCTCCCTCGGCGAGCAAATGCATCAAATTTATTCTTGCTCACTGTTTGGAAATTTTGCAATTGCTCGCCGAAAGCGAGTCAATCTTTTAAAGTTTTAAATTTCCCTCTCTGATTCCACTTCTTGTGGCGAGAGAGAGTGGTAAACAGGCACATCCACACAGGAAGTCAGTGGCTAACGCTTTATATATAGTAATAATAATGATACCGTATAGTCGTAGCAAAAATTTAAACTTAAGAAATTATTAATTTTTTCTCAGTATATTTATTTTTAACATTAGGTATTAAAACTAATTATTATATTTATCTTGTGTGCGTTAGAGGGACCCCCCCCCCCCCTCCCCCCCGGGGGCAATGGCGGATTCAGGGGGGGTAAAGGGGGTAATTCCCCCCCCGAGATTTCGAAAAAAATACCTACTGTTTTTTTTTTGCAAAAATATTTTATTTTTCACGTAAAATTTTAAAAATTAATACTTAAAAATTTGATTTGTATTTATATTCTGGCAAACAAGTACAGAATGCGCCTTTAAATTCCTGAAATTAAGAAAAAATAGTGTGCTGTGCGACGAGTCACTCCAAATTACCCCCCCCCCCCGAGAAACACCTCTGGATCCGCCCTTGAAACTAATTTAATTTATATTTATCTATTGATTGATTGATCGAAAACTTTTATTAGATGTTGTGAACTCCCCCCCCTCACTACACTGCCACCTTATAGATCTATTGTGTTGCCCGTATCACTATTAGGGTACAAGGCCCCAGGAGACAGTCAATCTTGGAATGGTTCATGACCATCCCTCAGGCCCTTGGAGAGGATTATATTCCCATTGCTCCAGTAGAGACGCTCTACTTGGGTGAATTTTTGCAGGAAGCTGGGTTCGAACTCGAGTCTAATTTTACCTCGAATTATTAACCCCAGCTTTTCCGATAAGCCAAGTCTCCTCCTACATGTATATAAACAGTAGGACTATCTTCTACAAAATTTTAATAAAAAATTCGATATTAATTGAAAATATTTTAAAAATTCGGAAAAAATTTGAAGTAAAATAACTCAATAACGAAAGTCTTTTACTAGTACATAATTACTTTTTTTTGATATAAAAGAATCTGAAATTTGAAGAATTTTTACGAACAGAAAATTATGGATTTTTTTTTATTAAAATATCACAAATTCCCTACTTTATTATTTTTTTTATTCTAGTTTGGTGTTTTTTAACCTCTACGAATTCGGGGTGTTTTTCTTTTAAGTTCATTTAAAATTCAGTACTACTGTTCCTCTTTAATCATAAACTTATTTTTATATTAATTATTTTTTGTAAAAACAAATTTTCAATATTCTCTTGTCTCCATTTGCTCAAATATTGTTAATGAATCTCTAATCCAACCCGACAATTTATTTAATATATCCACATCTATTGTTTGCTTCTTGTAATCGCTTAATGATGACAATTGGGAATCATCAAGGAGCTTGTTTGTAAAGGGAAAATTTATTTAAGGTTGAATTTCTCAATGCAAAATGAGGTGTAGAAGATAATTAGCGTCTTCATATTAAAAAAATAAATTTCAAAATATTCTTATCTGCGAAATTCAGCTTATATACTTTCTTTGTTTTTCGAAGAATATTTTTAGGGTTTAGGATAAATGTACTTATTTTTCATCTAGGCCATTATTGAAATACCTAAAATGGAATTTTACTATTATATGGAATTCTTATATTAAAATTTTCCTTTAATTGCCTAGATATTTCTTAATTATTAATAGATTATTACGAACATCAATCGCCATAGTAATAGGGATTTTTTTTGTACATTTTGGGATAACATATAGGTCTATTTCTAAATCAAAAATTGATACTAGTGGCTATCCTCCACTATTGTACTTTAAAAAAAAAAATGTTTTTAGTTATTTTAAATTAACAATAAATATAAAACCTCCAGCAAATTAGTTGTATATTTAATAGTAAATTAATTTAAAGCACATAAAAGATTTCTTTTCTATGTGTTTGATAGACCTCTTAACTAAACATTTTATTCCTTTAAAATTCCTTTTAGCTTACCCCCTTAATGGCATCCAAAAAAAAAAAAAAAATGAGGATCGCAAATAAAAGCGAATTCTAAAACAGAAGTATATAATAGAAATCCATTTATTTAGATTATTCTTTATCCTTTTTTTTGACAATGATCATGAATTTAAATTTGTTCTTAAATGAAGAAAAAATCTGACGCAAGGGAGGGAGGGAGGGAACCGAAAACCTTTGCCCTTTTACAAAGAATAAGCAACCACCGAATTTAAGTCGAAGTATTTCAGATGGTTGCATAAAGAGTAGAAAAGGCCATAAACTTTTTTATTAAATGGCTTTCGACCAATAGAAATCAAATCATCCTCTTCTTCTTATTTTTCTTTTTCTGACCTTATTTTTTCGGAATGTAATAAGAATGGATGAATGGAAATCAAATTTATATATAAAAAAAAAAAAACATAGGGATTAAATTTTTAAAATTATTATTATTTTTTTAGGTACTTTTTTCATTTCTCCAAATATTATAAAATACTTTAAATAATAATTTTTTTCATTTTTAGGTATAAAAAAAAAAATTAAAATTTACTTTTAGCCCGGTCAACTTAGCAAGAAAAATAGTGATCAAATAACAAAATTCCCACTGAGCTGAAAACCAGATAGTGGAGACCTAGGGCATACCATTACAAATAAAATACCAAAAGTCCCCATCGATCTTGATCCCATGTGTGCTAAAAAAGTTATTCAAGGTAAAGGTCAAAATTTTCGGTTTTTTGGGTTTTTCTTGAGAATGGTAAGTTTAATCAAAAAAATAGTTCAAACTTAAATTGTAGATCATAAAATTATCTACGAAAATTGCCTTCTTACTTTTTTGTGTGAGAATCACCATTTCTGAGATATCGCGTTTCTAAAAGTTGAATTAAAGTGACCACAAGGCCCGATTTTGGCGGAACAGTACCGTTTTTTGGAGGAATATCCCGCGTCTCGCCGATTTTTAAAAATGTCTCGCTTTTAAGAAAATATCTGCATTTCTTATTTTAAATGTACTGCAATACAATTAAATAAAAAATAATTTTAAAATATTAAGGAAAGTACAAATAAATAATGTTATTGAAGAGCTTATAAAAAGAAAACCATCGATTGGAGACTTTTATCTTTGTGACATTTAGCCCTGAAGAAAATGATTTATTTAAAAATGACTTACAAAGAGGAAAATACTGTACTTTTTTGAATAGGTGAATTTAGGCTATTATTGATCCTCTTTCATTGCCTAATATGACTTAGGTATAATATCAGTAAAATTATTTAATATATGTGAGGTTTCACTAAGTTATAAAAGAAAGAAATATATCGAGTTATAAATTTAAATATTTATTTCTTTTATAACTTAGTGAAACCTCACATATATTAAATAATTTTACTTATATATATGTTTCACTTAAAACCTACACCACTTTCCCTCCAAACTTATAATATCATTTAATTATCAGAATTAAATAAAATTTCTATCTAATTTAATTGAAACAATTTTTTTTTTCCTCCTTGGCCATCGCCCTTTGAACATTTGACCATGGAACAAATTTAAAATAAGTTATTTTCTTCTTTTTTTAGTCCCTTTTAAAATAAAGATATAATTTTTTTAAATTTACCGCTCTAATCACTTTTAATTCAAAATTGAATCTATTTTAAAGTTGAAATTAAATTATTCCCACCCCTCTATTCCCTCTTAATCAAAATATAGTATGAAATAAAATGTTTTGTACCAAAATTAATTTTTTATTTATATATTTGACTTTGATCAAATATTATTCTGACAGTTCAAAAAAATAAATACAATTTAGCTAATTAAAAAAAAGTTTGTTAATCACGAGATAAATAGAAAATAAAATAAATAAATAAATTCAAAACAACGCAATTATTGAAAAACTTTTTATTTTCACTTTTTTTTTTTTAATTACAAATATTTAGACATTTTCGCTTAAGTTGTTTCGAATTTTTAGAGAAAACACTTAGATGTCTATTTAAGGCTCAACTGTCAAGGTCAAAATCAACTAACCATCCCTCCTCCTCCCTTCTTCTCTTCTAATGAAACCCTTTGCTTCATAAAAAAAGTAATTACTTTAGATCTAAAGAAAACGGAATGTTGACTTTACACCATTTGACTTTCTTAATCACTGCTGCTCTTCTCTATATTCTATTTTCTTAAATCAATGTTTATTCAAGGTGCGCCTTTTTTTTAAGAGGGAAATCCTTAATGAAATGTATATACTATTCAAATGGGTACAATAATTGAACTGATAGTTATAATTTAATTCTAAATTAGAATTTAACCCAACCAAGAGAAGATGATTTGGAAATTCCCAAGCGGAAAATTGCAGCCAGGGGAAACAAACCATGCATTGGGATATAGTAGTAGTAGTATGTATATCTCTATATAAAGAGGAGTTTTTGAACATGGGCGCAAGCTGTTCCTGGCTGGGGGGTATGGTTTGTTCATTGATCTTCGTTCGTGTCAAGTCACACATGGAGAAGAGTGTGCTTTCCACTCTCCTGAGGACTTAATGAAGTTACATGCCAAAAAAAAGGGGCGAGTGTTTAAAAAAAGAAAATGTTAAAAACGACAGAGAATTTGATGGCAAGCAATTTATCTCTTAAAGATTTAGAAAAAATGTTCAAGACATGAAAAATATTAATTCTTTATAGCTGGAAGACTTCTAAGTCAAACAGTGTGAAAGTACTATCTCCAATAATGTACGGTGTCTAGACTAGTGGTTTCCAAACTTATGTAATCGCGCCTCCCTTAAAAATATTTAATCGCATGACGCCTCCTCCTCCCCTCCCCATTTTTATAAAATAATACAAAAAAAAAATTCATTTCTGAAAAATGTGTTTATCATATTGGCCAAATACAAAGGCAAAAAAAATATTCGAATTAGAATTCTAATAAAAAAAAAAAAAAAACTAGACTATTATAAGGAATTTTCAAATGCGTTTTTTTTTTATGAATTAACTTCATAAGAGATTATTGGGACATCGAGCTATAATTTTTTTAATGACTTATTAAAAAATTATCGTAATTAATTTTTTTGTTATCAAGCAAATACGAAAAAACAATCAGTCCCAATCTTTAATTTTTTTTAAATTTAAAAATGAATTTATTGTTATTATTAATCACATATTAATTAAGAAATTTTTAAAATAAGCTTAGATGATTTATTTAAAAATCAAATGTCAAATTAGTTCAGCATTCTTGCAATAGATGGCAGGCTAGTCTACCGAGACGATCACCAGAATGAGCCTATATCTGGCCTATATTTATATATTTTTATGCTTTTATAAAAGTACATAATATACCGTTATAATAACATTTATAATTTATTTATTGTTAAAAGATCAATGAAAATCAACCAAATGCATTAAATATTATTATCTACCATTCTGAAATCTCTTGGCAAATTTTTGAATTACTTGATTTTTGGGCATACTTTTTATGACACACAACGCCATCTTAACGGGAAAAACATGAGTAATCACTTCGCTCCCGTAGCCCCTTAAATATACAAACAAACAAATAATACAAAATGTCTAAAAATCAATTCAATTTAAATGAATTATGAAGTCATTTTTTTAAATTTTCATTAATGAAATCTACGAATCTTGAGTTTCCTAATTGACTCCTACCGTATAATTTAATAATAAAATAAATCCTTTACAAATAATAAAAAAAAGTTAATTAATTTTAATTTAAACTTCACTGTCTTTCCTAATTAGTTTATTCATGTAAATATGCCTTCATTTGTAGAGT
Organism: Euborellia annulipes; assembly: GCA_023213315.1. Classification (NCBI taxonomy): domain Eukaryota; kingdom Metazoa; phylum Arthropoda; class Insecta; order Dermaptera; family Anisolabididae; genus Euborellia; species Euborellia annulipes. The sequence continues at coordinate 49,351 of JAKCPI010013575.1, forward strand.
CCATTTCTTTTAAATTACTCCCCTCTCCGTTAATTTTGTTATAAACTGGTTTAATAATAAAATAAAGGAAATTTTCCAAGATGCTGTCAATTAAATTCTAAATGAAATGTGAGCTACCCCTTCGGAAAGTGTCATTTAAATTAGTTCTCAGTTGAGAGGAGTGAAGATGGCTGGTCAACATTGTCCGAAGTTAATGAAACTTCAAATTCTCATTTAGTCTACATTATATATAGAGAGAGGCATGTATATAGACTTTGCCAATTAAAATTGACTGATTTTTTTAAGGGGCGGGAGGGAGGGGTGGGAGAGAAAAAACCAACCCATAGGGGTCATTTTAGTTAATTTGATTTTCCTCTAATTAGTCTTTAAATTTTAACCAGCTCACTTTATACAAATAAAGATCTACACACTCAGTTCTAAAACATTCCACTTAATGATCCATTGCTTCTAATTGAGTAGCTATATATATTTATTTTTCAAAAATAAACTCGACTAAATGTAATCAGGTTTATTTATTTTTAATTAAAGACTTTTTTCTCTCAAAATTTTTAATTTGATGACTTTTTTTCTGTCTTTTCTTGATATTGTTTTTAAAGTTTTTGTGTCTAAATAAATTATATCGAAATTTTTTAAATATATATAGACCTATATAAAAAAAAAAAAACTTTTTACTGTAATCGTCCAACCAGAAATGACACTTTGTTTAAAGTTTTAATTGTTTTTAAAGTATTAACTAAAAAAAAAAATATAATTATCAGCTAAATTTGTGATTTTTGTTTTTTTTTTTTAGCTCAATTAAAGAATTGCGAATTTTCACAAACTTACTAATAAAATTTCAATTTTATCATTTGAACAAACAAACTGATCCTGTTAATTGGTAAAATTTTGATTGATTTTTTGACTACGGCCATAGGCGTAGCCAGGGGGGGGTGTTTTGGGGTTTCAACCCCCCCCCCCCATGGGACCCAAGCCATCACTAGATATTTAATACAAATTATATTTCATATAGGGTAAGAGAAAGTAAAATAGCCTATAATAATTTACTCTAGCTAAAAAAAAACAAAACAAAATGATTTATAAATACCCTAAAATAATCTTAATTTTTGAAAAAAATTTCTAGGTCCTCCCCCCCCATCAAAAATTTCTGACTACGGCAATTGAAATTTGAGCAAATTTTGTCTAAAGGCGCGTTAACAATAAGCACGGTTCTTCTACCTCTTTCACTATTATTTCCCTTCTTTCAGACTGCATTTACAGTGTCAAAACTCGCTAATTGCAAAAATTGCAAAAGGTCCAATTCCAAAACTAGCTAATTACAAAAAACTTTTCCAAAACTGCCTAGTTGAATATTAAAACAGTTTATTATTAAATAATACCGACTTAAGACCTTGTAAATTGTGTTTCTAATTTATTTGCAGATTTTATAAACATAACAGTCGTAAATTATTTTTTATGAAAATACAGATTTTTCTCGTTTTCTGAAAAGTTAGTTGTTCCCTAGGCAACTAGACACTTTGGAAATGGACGACTCATTTATTGAAGCCTATTGTTAATTTTTTTTTTTTTTTTTTAGAATAAAACATTTACACTTTTTTCTCATTCACACTCACATTCACACACACATTCACACTGTCTTTTCGGCAAATTAGGCCATTTAAGACTTTAGACGATAACCGTTGTAATTATAATATATATATTGGGGTTCAGGCATTTCTATTTAAGCCATCTGGTATCCAAATGGCTTAAATAAAATCATCGGACTGCCTGGGTCCGAACCCGCGGCGTCCGGTATAGGAGGTAGGCACGCTACTTACTACGCCAAACTCGGGGGCCGTTAATTCTTATATCTCTGTATATTTAAAAAAAAAAAAAAACTATCGGGCTTGGCGTAGTAGGTAGCGCGCCTGCCTTGTATACCAAGAGTCGTGGGTTCGGATCCCAAGCAGTCCGATGATTTTATTTAAGCCATTTTGATACCGAATGGCTTAAATAAGAATGTCTGGACCCCAAATAGATATATTAAACACACGAGTATCGTTTAAAGTCTTAAATGGCCTAAGTTGCCGAAAAGACTGTGTGTATACGTGTGTGAACGGGAAAAAAAGTGTGAGTGTTAAAAAAAAGGGTAAATGGCCCTATAACTCTGTTCGATTTTACGTTATTAAATTAACATTAAAAACTTCTCTCATAAGCATTTAATATAAATTTGTGTTATACATATAACCCGATTGTTAATTTTAACTTTCAATATATTTATAAAAAAAAAAAAATTAATTTAACAAATCAATCGGAGCTTTATTAAAAAAATATTAATCTAATAATCTATTACATATTTCAAAGCTATCAGTGAGATCTAAAATGAATTGAATTTCTATATATATACAAAAAAAAAAAAGGTTTTCTCTGTTTTTTAGGTTTATTAAATATTTATTAAAATATAATCGATTTTCGGATTTAACGGATCTAAATAGCCTCTCTATTTTTCTCTTCCAATAATGGACTGACAAACCTTTTAAATGAGGATTTTCAATTTGTACATTAAAGATGAACGTGCGAACAAAAAAAAAAAAAAAAAAATCTCTCACCCCATTCTCTCGGTTTGGTTTCAATTATTAATTAATTAAATTTTACAAATTAGTCAACATCTGCCCGGAATTAGTCGTTGAATGGAGGAAGAGAATGAATTGGTGGGAAACACTTTGATTAAAGACAATGGCGCTATTATTCTTGCGGTCGTGTTGATTAGTCCGAGAGGAGGAAACCGATAAGACATGCAACTGACATTCCTGTGTCTTTGTGGTCCTTAGAGACAGCTGTTCTTACTTGTGCCTTTTGAGGTTTTACACGAATTAATCAAAGTGATTAGAAATAAAAAAAAATCCTGCCATAAGATCAATAGGGCCAAACAGCGAACAATTTGTTTCCCGCCTCTTCAAAGTTCGTTGAATGAACGTCGATGAAATGAGATTAATCAAAATCATATTCTTAGAGCTCGGAGTGATTTATTATCAAAATATTTATTTATACGTATTGAATCGTTGAGTATTAAAAATTTAAATATTACAATTTTTAAATAATATTGTAAATGTCAAGAGAATCGAGTCTATTTTAAAAGGGAACAAATAAATTATTTAAATTTTATATTTATACATATTCTATATAATCTCGAAAGTATCATTGAGTGAAAAAATCTCTTGTGAATAGAAAATTTATGTTTTTTTAATAATTATTTATTTTTTTAAACAATCGTTTTTGTTCAGCCTTAACAGTTACTCCTAAAAAAAAGTAATGTAAGCTCGCCTTGCGCTAATGATTGCCTACCTTAGAGGCGTTTCCATATTTCTACTCTAAGTTTATCTATTTCTTTTGTATAGCACTGATTTATTAAAGTAATATTTTTAAATAAATAAATTCTCTATATATTAATGACACATTACCGTCTACGTACAAGAGAATATTTGATATCATTCTCTAAGTCAAGGGCGTATACAGGGTAAAGGGGGTAGGGGTAACCTCCCCCCCCCCCCCCGAGATTTGAGAAAAATATTTTTTTGTCAATTAGGTCTAAATTTTATTTTTAATATACAATTTTAAAAATTATTACTTCAAAATTTGAATTGTATATATAATTTGGAACAAGTACAGAATGCGCCTTTAAAATTACCGAAAGAAAGAAAAAATTGTCTGCTATGCGACCAGTCATACCAGATTACCCCCCCCCCCCCCCCTTCCGAGAAACTCCTCTGGACCCGCCATTTCTCTAAATAGAGACACATCCTAATGGATCGTTTACAAAAATTTTCAAAACAAAATTCGTCTTTATTAGTTGAAATTCCGTTCCTAAAATTTTGCTTTCTCTTACCTATATATGTATTTTAATATTTTTTTTCTTAAAATATTTTATATGTTTGGTATAAGGATATTTCCAAAGAAGAATGCAGCTAAATTTATTTCATTTGATTTTAATAAAAATTCTTAATCACTTGCTGACATTACCTTGAACACAATACTACAGCTTATATTCAATTATTAAAATATTTTCCCATATATTTTTACCCGTAATCTTATAAAAAAATTTTTCTATGGATGATATTTTGATTAAACATACTTTCATTAGATTAAGCTCAGGTGCGTCTCTTATTTCCAATTTAAAGTCTACAGCCCACTTTTCATCGTATACAAATTTTAATAAAAATAATATAACGAGTTCAATTTATAATTTTTCCTTATTAGAGAATTTGTATTTCTTTATTATTCGTACATCTTTTAATTAAATATCTATCCAAATGGTAAATGAGTTTTTGTTGTAATTTAGATTTTGTTAAGGTGCATGCAGCAAATAGCAGTGATAGATTCCATACGATGATGGCTTTCTAATAGTAATTCGCTCGATCGGTTATGTCTACTCCGCATGTAATAGTAATTTGGAATATTGAAGGGGAGGGAGGAGGGCTACTTGCTCAAGAACCCCCCCCCCCCACCCCCCATTCTACAAATTCCCTTCCTTCTTCCAAAATGAATTCAAACTCGATATTAATAGAGGTCATTTGAATATTCAAAAACTGCCTAAAAAAAAAGAAAAGAAAATATTTCAACTATTTTGAGATTTGATTTTTCTTATCAATTATTACTTGTCAAAGAGTAATCACTCTATATGATAAGTGTATTTTGATTTGAATCGACATTACGTCTAGTTGACAAAAGAGAAATCATCAAACGATTATTAATTACTATTTGGTCCTTTGATGAGTGTTAGGCAAACAATTTGAATCATAAAAAAACTTCCCTTTGATTGATTGGTCGAAATTTAATATTTTTAAATTTAACTATAATCCAAAAAAATTCTTTTTTTGCACTAGTTGAAACATCCTTGATTTTAATTAAATTTTCATTTAATTATAGATAAATAAATAACACTAGGTTAAGTTTCAAAAGGTTTTTAGCTTATGCTTTACAATCTAATTTATGTTAATTGTAGATGACAGCGCTCTATCTTATGCTGCTATCTTTAGTAAAATAAATTCATTGCAGATGGCAGCACTGTATCTTATGCTGCTATCTTTAGTGAAATAAGATACAGTGCTGCCATCTGCAATGAAGATAAATTAGATTGTTAATAAATGTAATAGTTAGTTTGTGTCATAGCTCTCACGATGAAGTGTTAACGTTGAAATGCGCACAAGCTAAAACTAAAAATCTTTTGAAACTTAACCCAGTGTTATATATTCTATAATTAGATGAAAATTTTATTAAATTATGAAACTTTTAAAAAGTTCTTAATCATAAATTATTACTACTCCATCTACCAGCAAAATATCTTGAGTTTTGTTTAAAAAAATCTTCTTTTAGACCTAGTTAGTAATTAGTAGTTATATTAAACAATAAAATGATATTAAAAAAATTTATCTTTATTGAAGGAAAGATAGAGTAATTAGTTCATTCAACGAAAAGAATTTTTTCTTATCTTTGTAAGGATTATGTTCAATTTCTCCACTTCACAATACCCAATTCACAAAAGAACTCCGATTGGGTGTCTAGGGAGCAAATTGGAAAATTTCAACCTCAATGAGAATTTTTTTTTTATGAAGGGATTTGTGTTCATTTTAAAATGGCAAAACACTATAACCATATTCGTTTCAGTTTATGTCTTTTTTTTTTTTTGCTAGTACTAAACATTTATCCACCTTTAAATAATGCAAAGCAATGCTTTAAAAAATGTTCAATTTTACAGATTTATTTCTACTCTGGTACTTAGGCTACATTAAAATTTTACAGTAATTATTTTTATTTTTAAAATTTTCTTATTATAATAATTAATTTAATTTGAAATTAAATTTAGTCTTAAATATTTATAAAAACCTTAAAAGTTAATTTTGTTTCTTTCAAATTAGATGTTTTTTTTTTTTGGTTAATGTAATTATTTTAAATACCTTTTTGATTCAATTTTTTTTTTTTTTTTTTTTGTGTGTTTATTAAATTAAGTTCCGAAAAACGCGAAAGTAAATTTAATTTTTTTTTTTAAGTATTAAAATTCATTCCCCGTTTGCGTCGTGGGCGTGCGTATGTTAACATTAACCCTTTCTTGTAGTAAAAAGAGTTAAGGATTAGGTAAACAAAAAAAAAAAAAAAAAAAAAAAAAATACAAGGACCTTGTTAAAGAAGCTGCTGTCAGCATTTAATTTTAAATTTATTTTTTATTTATTCATTTGCAATTAAGATATAATACAAAATTTGAGATAATAATTGATGAATTATTCACATCCATTGTCTATCAAAATTCAAGAATGACTTAATATTCAAAGAAAAAGAACAAATTTTTTTCATTATAAAAAAAAAAAATTAGTTTTTATAAAAAATAGCGAACCCTAAATTTGCATCAACTTGTATATAGAACATAATTCACCTCGCAATACTAGCTGGTAATGAATGCTAGGATGAATTGAGCAACGCATTTGTCATGCATATATTTTTATGGAATTTGTAAGATTTAAGATTTTCTACTCTTTCTTGGAATTTGATTGCTCAGATGTAAAATTTTTTTCTGATTTTAACCTGTAAAAAGACTACATAATACATAACTGAAACTTTGTAATTTAAAAAAAAAAAAACATTTGTATTAATTTTTTTATTAAAAATATAAATATTGTACAACGTTTCGACTGCTTATTCTGCAGTCGTTTTCAAGTACATACAGTGCACTTGCCCTATTTGACTCAAGTGAACTAACCTCTAAGAGGTTTCGTGAATTTTATATGCAATGACGTCAGTGCAATCTATAGTCATTCTCATCAAGTTAGACCCTACCATAACGTGTATTTTATATACAATGACGAGAACGCCATCTACAGTCATTCCCCTGGTTATGTCTAACTTCTTGGAAATGGCTGTAGATGGCGCTGACGTCATTGCATATAAACACGCATGTACTTGAAAACGACTGCAGAATAAGCACCAAAACGTTGTACAATATTTATATTTTTAATAAATGAATGAATACAAATGTGGTCTATAATTAAAAACTCCCCAAAATAATAGTAATACAAACCACAAAAATTTAATAAACAAAAAAGACACAGTTAAACCGAAAGAACAAGTCTTTTCTTAGTTAGAATAAATTTCTCATATTCATAATTTTTTATTAGCTTTAAAATACTTATTTAAACTAATTCCGATGACAAATGTACTGACAGATCAATAACATGACATGTATAAAAACTACAAAAAAAAGGGTTATAAATATTTTTTTTTTGAGATTATACTTTGCATAATTCTTAAAAATATATGTTTATATCTTATATATCAAAGATAGAGCCGCCTTTCTATTCGAGGTAAAACATCTTCTCACCAAGCTATAAATATTAAAAAAGTACTCTTCTTCTTGCTTGTATTCACCTCTAACACGTTTCATCCGCCAATCCGGCATTGCCCTATATTTTCTTACAAGAGCCTTTCTCATTTTCTCAGACTTGATAGAATTGACTTGAATACCAATTTCCAATTCTTTCTTCACTTGTTTAAATATTAAAGAAAAATGATATTTATCAATTTATTCTAACTAAATAATAATTTAAAGAAATTGCTTTATATACTCGTACTAATAATAAATATAAAATAAGTATGAATGGTAGATTTCCTTTAAAAATTTCCCTGTTATAACTCGAGTGTTGAATCGAAAGACTCTTGAAAAAAGAAAATATGATTGCTAGCTAGATACTTTTCAGAAGGCGACCCTTTGTGTTATTCAACTCCTCTCTGAAAAGCCTATTGGCTTGAAAACTTTTTTTACGGTGTTGCCTCCTTTCCTATTGTCAAATCCAAACCATTCTTAACCAAATCTGATAATATATTTAAAAAAAATAAAAATAAAAAAAACTTGTAGTTTTTTTTTATTACTGTACTTTTATTTTGATTAAAAATTAAATAATTATAATTGAGATTAACCCTGGGATGAGTAAATTCGTGTTTGATTGCTGTCTAGTAGTCAGTCCGAAATGAATTTCTGATGAAATTTAATTGCTACTTTTACTTGATTTTGCTTCTGTGAGCTACGAAGTTAATTCCATAAGTGAGGAGTTTGTCATTTTGGTTATCTTACTTCCAGTAACCCAAACACGAAGGATTTTATGCTCCCTATGACAGCCTATTTAATTTTTAGAGATATTTTCGAAGCCCTCTCCGGCTCCTCTAATCTATAATTCTGTCTGTTTGTCCCAAAAAATTTAAAAATTTTTGGTAGTATGTAGAAGTGTTTTTCTTTTTTGATATGTCGAATAAATTTTCAGAGATAGTTAACTTCAAAGTTTTGTCGATTTTTTTCAAATTTTTCAATATTTATAATAATATTCAAATAAATCAAAGAAAAAAAATCTAGTGTGACTGCGCACAGCACACAACTTTCTCTTACCTTCGGTAATCGAAAGTTGTGTACTGTGCTTTCACCAGATTTTTTGTGTCGACATGTATTTAGTTTCCGACAGTACGGTTCATTCGATTTTCAAGATGTAAAATTTATAAGTATGGCAAAATATTTATATGTTGTTACCATGGCAACCATTTCTCCTATCTTTTCTATGGAGTACAAGAGTAAAGTGGTCTTCAGAAGATTTCAATCACAAAATGAGAATATACATTTTATTGAGAATCTAAAAAATAATTGATTTTTGAATAAAAAATCGTTGGAGAAATTTTGAGAAAATCGAAAAAAACTGAAAAAGTGAATCAGTAAAGTACTAGTACTTTTGGTCGATTTTGTTCAAAAGCTTCGTGTCACGTCCCATGGGGGTGCCTAACTTAAATATAAAATTTCAACCTCCTAGCTCTTTCGTTCTTGAGATATTTTGTTCACAGACACACACACAGACAGACAAACACACAGACAGACCATGTCGCGAAAACCACTTTTTGGATTCAGGGGACCTCGAAACGTGAAGATCCATCAAAATCTCGACATCGAATTTTTGACATGAATCAATACTTTTCTCTCTATATATATATATATATAGAGGAGAGAAAGTAAAAATGACAAAATTTAACGAAAATATAAATTAAATTAGGTTTTGAAACTAAATTTATAAATTAATTTGCCTCCCCAGGACTGTAGATTTAACAATAGAACAATGAACAAGGCCCCTATTCTTATCTATTGTTAAATTTATAAACAAATTGCTGTAAAAGTATTAAGTATCATTTTACTTTTTAAGTGAAAATCTTGCTTAGACTCAAGCTCTTATCATAAGAGAACGGCATGAGAATCAAAATTCTTTTGAAGGCATCAAATTTTAAAGCACATCAGTTCTCGAAAACGGCTTTCAACGATTTTATTCAATATATTCTATTTCCGGTCCCAATATGAAATTGTGGTGAAAATTCGGGTACTAGTACTTTACTGATGTACTTTTTTTCATTTTTCTCAAAATCCCCTTTACTGATTTCTTTCAAATTTTGAATATTTACCATTTGCATTATACAAAACAAAATACGTTTGACCTTGTCTTTGAGAAACCTGGAATAATACTACTTTACTGATGTACTTTTTTTCAATTTTATCAAAAGAAAATACGACCCAGATCCTGCTCAGTCTTCCCGAAAGTATTTATTAATCGAGACAAAAAATTTGATGTGAAACACCAGATGTTTTTTGTTTCAACTAATGTCAAAAATTTGCTTCCAATTTCCATACAATACATTTCAATATTAACATTGTTTCGTATAATTATAAATACATAAATTGCTAATATTATTCTCATTATACAAATTTAATGTTAATAATATAAATTAAGCGCTATTTTAATTTTATTAAATTGAACTAATTTCATTAAAATATGTAAAATAATTGGAATGTTATTTACCATTTACGAAAATATTTCTATCTATTATCTAATTAATAAATATGATATATAATATTATAGGTAAATTTCTCTCTAATTTTCTACTTTGACGCTAACAAGTTCTTTTTTTTCTCTTTTCCTTCGTTAAATACAATTTAAATTCGAATGAATTCGCCTTTATCAAGGATTCTTTTGAAAATTAATTTAATCAGCTTTCGAAATATTTATAAATAATTAAGTGACTTTAATCTCTTTAGTAACAGCAATCAAATAAATTTTCAAACAAACTTCTCGTTCATTTTAAATTAAACTACTTAAAAACGCATTGCGTGTTTATAAAATATCAAATAAATGTTGAGCGCAGAACATTGATTTTATATCACAAAACATTAAGATCTCGTTATATTAGAGTCCGGAATCTTTTTTTTGTTTGAAGCGAAAACTAAAAAAAAGTCGGGAAGAAAACTATTTTGACTTGAACTAATAAGAAGAAGAAAAGTTTATTTTTTTTGGAGGGGGGGGGGGGATTTTTTTCTTATTTTCTTAATTCGCTTTTAACTTTTGTAAACTCGACAGTACCTTTGATTTGTACCAATAGCAAGTTTCGTTCTGGTTCATTCGATAAATTCACTATGTCAGATGCTGTCCACAAACACCGGTCCATTTGGCATTTTCCAAGGGAATAACATCACATCAGATTGAGTTTTTTTTTTTTTTTTTTTTTTTCTAAACCGAACGAGAATGAAGAGGAAACGAGCATCAAATCCCTCCCTGGATATTAACGTGTCGCAATGCGTGCCATTGGGATTTCAGTGTTCTATTCACAAAAATACTTCCTATTTTATGATTGGAGCCAGAATCAATTCCCAAATATATATATATATATTTTCGATTCTATAGCGATATTATTTTTCCGAGAAAGAATAATATATGAATATTCTGATTTCTTTGTGACAGCATTTTTTAATTTCTTTTACCTATATGTGAAAATATATAGAAAGTAAAAAAATTCGATGCCGAAATTTTTAAGGAAATACACATTTTTAGGGTAGCTGATTAAAAAAAAAGTGGATCTGTTTTTCTATCTGTGGTCCTAATACCTCAAGAACTAGAAGTCCCTGCAAAATTGAAATTTACATTAGATACTCCCATGGCATGCAACACGAAGCTTTTGAATAAAATTGACCAAACAATACTAGTAAGCCTTACCTCTATTTCAATTCTAATATACTATCGGTAACTTAACATATCTCGACACAAATCTGGGATGACTTGGCTTTGATTAAAGTTTGAGACACAAAGGTCCCAAATTGTGAGAATATAAGAGGAAACACCAAATACAATCTATTTCAGAATTTTTTTATTACCATAAAATTTATCCGAATACACACTTATTAAAGTAAATAAATTGTTAGCCAATATATCGTCGTTGATTCTGAAAAACCTGCTATGTGCATTTTTAGTAGGCACCGACCGAATATTCGGTTTCGGTTACGGTTTCGGCCAGTTTAGGCCAAAAATCCTGGTTTCGGCCGTTCTTTCGGTTCCGGCCAAGATGGGATGAGACTCGCATGCAAAAAAAAGGTCAAATGATTTCCAAAAGCGGAAAAGGTGCGGAAAAAATTTAGTCTCCCTAAAAAAAAGATAAAATGATTTTTACGGGAGGGGAAAAAGATTGAGGCCGAATATTCGGTTTCTGTTTCGGCTGAAAATCTTGTTTCGGTCGGCCCCCTGATTTTTAGTGATTTTTAGGTTTTTATATTGCCATGTTCGTTATTTTTTTTCTCTAATGGTTGGTAATATCACATATTATCTTAGAAAGACCAGAAAATTTAAAACCTGGTATGTGTGCTCAGTAATATAATTGTCAGACACTGTTTTGACCATAGGTTTTGACATTCATGTAAAATTGCCTTTTATCGCATAGCAGGTTTTTTTTTAGAATCAAAGACGATATATAATTTCTGGTCAGATCTCTTGGTCTTTTTACGAGTTCAGGTGGAGCTGCTTAAATCTTGACCTGGTGCAACGGATCAATCCAATAATCATGGTTAAAAAATATTCTCTACTGCACTTATCAATTCCCGAGCAGAACAAAACTTATTAAATTTTCTACCATTTGTTTATTTTTCAAATATTTTCTTAATAATTTATTCAGGCATTTAAACATAAGTATTGCGTATTATTTATTTATGAAGTAAAAAATAATCACATAAAAAAATCGAATATTTTCATAATAATTTATTCAGGTAATTTACTAAAGTTAAAAGTTTTTATTACAATTCATTAAAAAATACTCTCAGTTACGTTAAGTATAAAGTTGGACGATATTTAATGTTTTGTTTGATGATTCAATTTGTTAAAATAACTTGTAGTTTAGCAAAAGTTTAAAGTAATAATATTTCATTACAAATCCTTTACTTCGAAAACATGTTAGAATTAATAAGTAACATAAATTAATGGCGGTTATACTGTAATGGAGTAACTAAGTTTAAAGTCATGTTAAAATAAACAGAAGTGTAGATTGTAAAGCAATTTCTATTCTGCTAGTTCCTTGATATATAATGGATAATTTCTCTTGGAATTTAGATTTAGAGGGTGAAATATTAAATAGATTAAGATCATATTTTTTTCGAACGTTTAAACCAGTCGTTCTCAATTTGTAGTTCATATTCCATTGGATTATGTAAGATAATTTGTGCTATCTATTTACCATTACTCTTTTTGAGAAATTATTTATTTGTTAAGTTTAAAATGACATGTTTGGTTAGGTATATATTTGATATATAGTTTATTTATTTAGCTTTAATTTATTAACCGAGCTGAAAAGGCAGTTGAACAAATAATTAATACAAGTCGCCACCTTCCAAATGGGCCATTATAGTGAGATAAGCAAGGTCGTTAGATCAAGAGCAATTAGATTTCCCATTCACTTGAATGACATTTGAGCCCTTCAATACATGTAAATATCATTAATTTAACAAGTAGCAATTTGTGATCTTAGAGAGATTTATTATTATGTTTATGAATTCAAATTCAATTATAATAATTAAAGTTTTGATTAAATTTCTTCTTTATACTGTAGTTTTTTACTAGTTGGATTTTTCGATTATAGCCTAATAATTTCGGCCCCTCCCCGTCCGAGAATTTAATTTGCTACCAAATATGACTGGATTAATAATTAATATAAGTAGCTTTTAAAGCCGAAATAAAAATAATAATCAATTTGCATTGCCTATCTTCCAGGAACAAAACATGACTGTATGAAATATTTGAAATATCTTTTATAAATGCAAATGGAAATTTTCTATCTTCAATATTTCCTACTTTGAATACATTTTATTTTATTATTCAAAGCCTGATTTCTAACATATACTGTAATAATAACAACAGCGTCCAATCAATATTTATATATTTTTCTTTTTGTTACTGCATCGTCATCAAAAGGAAATTTAAATTTACGCTAGAACATTTTTCTACAAATTAACTTATTTACTTAATAATAATATTTTCTAGAAAATGATGTAACTTTACTGGGTGCCAGGTTTGGGCTTGAGGTGTGTTTGTCCTCGGTTGGATACACAAGGATCCTGGTAGGAATTTCGAATACTTAAGGTGCGCGTCTCGAAAAGCCGTTAGAAGACGATTCACTACCGAGTTACTCGAGGCGGCAAGAGATGGCGTTAGTTTTTCCCATTGGAATACAAGGGATTTATTCCATTTCATTTGAAAGATTCCAGCTAATTAATTAAGAGTAAAAAATTAATTATTTTTTAACACAATGATTACTAATTTAATTATCTATAAGATATAGAGCGGAATTTTTAAAAATATCTTTTATTTAATGCGATTAATCTAAAAAAAAAATTTATTTTTTCGAAAATCAAAAAAAAGGGCTTCTATAAGTTGTAGATAATTTGAATAGCTTTAATTTAAAAAAAATTTGAGGTCGATAGCTTCAAAATTGTGGCCCCCCCCCCCAATAATAGACCTATCAAATTAAAAAATGAGTTATTTCCACTTAATTTGTATCAATATACAACACTAACTCTGTTCTAAGACACCTTTGACTCCATCTCAAAGCTCGTCCAACAATTAAATTAACTATTAAATTTTTCTAAAAATTAAAAGATATTCTTTGACAGCAAATTTAATATACTAATATCGAAACTACTATATCTTTAAGCTATTACTAGAATAATCCTAGAAATGTTTTGACAGTTAAATTTATTCATCTATTTAGCAGGGAGCATTTCAACACTCTATAAGATTATCAACAGCACAGAGAACTCGTTTTGAATATTAATGTTCAAAATTTGATTCCAGGTGCATAAATCAAGAAGCCCAATTTCACCGCAATAATTAATTGAATATTTAAAAATTTTCAAATTGAATTACATTCAAATTCAATTTTCAAGATATCGGTGATTATTATTTACTTTTAAGGCTCAAACAGACAGAACGCGAAATTCGCGACGCTCAGGCTACGCGCGCATTTCGCGGCGGAAGGCGTTTTTGCTAAGCCACACAGGAAGCGTAATCTGGGCGTACGATCCGGTATTCTGTATATGTTTCAACAACCTTTATTTAATGAATTTATAAATATTTTATAAATAAAGTATTATATTACGAAAGAAATAGAATATCATTGCAAAATTAGATTTTATTTAAATCTTATTTTATTAATGATAACTTTGATTAAATATTTTTCGAGGCTTGTAAATTAGAATAAGATAATACTATTCAATTACCTCGATTCGGACTTTTTACTAATCATAGATTGGCTGCCAACAAAAAACATATTTATTACAGTCTTATTAAATATAGACTATAATATAACTTTAATATAATATTATTTACTTTTATTTAGTTAGAGGCGAAAAAACAAGTGTTTTTAACTCTATAAGTTTTTTTATTTCATTACTCATCTTGATGATTCGCCTGTTCGCGCGAAGGAGTTGTAAATTTGTACAACTCGAAAAAGCTGTCGCGCGAAAGAGAGCGTTTACGCCGCGTAAGTTCGCCCCCTGTGTGACGGGGATGATACAGTCTTGCCTTATACAACATTTCGCGCCCTTTCGCGGCGTTGAAAAAACGCCAAGCGACGCGAATTTCGCGTTCTGTCTGTTTGAGCCTTTAATCTCATCAAACTTTATTTTATTAAATCGTAATATTTCTCACAAAAATGAAAACATTTTTTTCTTCAATAATCCCCTAAATTAATAAATTAGGAAATAAAATGGAATAAATTGATTCTAAAGTTAAAAAATAAATAATAAACTTTGAAAAGTAGGCTCTCGTTGAAAGATTTTGTTGATTAAAAATAAATATACAAATTATACACTAGGTTATATGTTTCCAAATATTTATTAATTATAAATTAACTAAATTGTTTAATCGCTTCGGATCATGACTTATGAATCTCAATATTAAGTGTTAATTGATAAATATTTTGAAACATATAACCTAGTGTTCTGGGAGTGACAATTACATCTGATCTCTCCTGGAGCAACCACATCTCTTCTGTGGTTAAATCTACCGCAAGGAAATTGGGTTTCCTATTCAAAACGAAGCGTTACTTTTCCTCCCAACAACTCCTAATCCTCTATAAAGCCCAAATTCGGCCGTGTCTTGAATATTGTTCCCACCTTTGGCGAGGGGCGTCGAAAGACGCTCTCTCCTCCTTGGAAGCCATACAGAGGCGTGCAATTAGACTGATAGGTGATTCTACCCTTACTGCATCCCTACAGTCGCTAGATCATAGAAGAAGAGTATCTGCACTATCTCTCTTCTACAGGTATTACCATGGTCAATGCTCTGCCGAATTAAAATCAATTATCCCACCCAATGCAACATATTCACGGAACACAAGAGAGGCATCGTCCCAGCATCCCTATGCTGTTCAGATCACGACTAACAGAACTAGTCAATTCCAATCTTCCTTTGTCCCCATGACCTCCCGTGATTGGAACAAGCTCCCTGCGTCTATCTTCCCCAAAACCTACAATCTTCAGACTTTCAAGTCTAACCTCAACAGGCATCTTCTCAGTTCCCGCAGTTGAGTTTCCCCTTTATGCTTCTCCTTTTGTTTTTATTTTCTTCCTGGCTGCATGTGACTATTGGTCATTATAGGTCTTCGGACCTTATGCACCCATTCCAAAAAAAAAAAAAAAAAAAAAAAAGTATAATTTGTATATTTAATTATAATAAAATTTCTTGATTAAATTTTTGACTTTTTTTTAAATTTCATTAAGGTCTTTTTCGGCAATATTTATTTAAATTTATTGGTAGCCAATTAAATTGGCATAAATTATCGCATGAGACGGGAGCGAACCCGCGACCATTGGTACAGATGACCAGCACCTTAACCATTGCACCAAGGTCCGAGGGCACTTTTGACTCTTAATGCCTAACCCCTTCAGTGTTTTGATATTAATATCGATAAAAATAAATACGTATATATGAATTCTAAAAGATATAATAATGGTCACAAAAATAATTTGTGAAAATAAACAAAATTACTTTAGGTTGGAAGTAACAAATAAATAAAAAAAAAATTACTTTTACATTCGATTTATATTTATTCCGACATGGCTATAATGAACGCCACCTCCAATGCCATTAATTGAACATGGGCAAAAAGGAAAAGGGCTTTCACTAGGGCCATTACCATATTGGTAATGTAAAATTGTACTTTTTTCTCTAAATGAAATTCGAATTTACATTCTGAATAAATATACAAATGATATTATTATAAAATAGATATAGGCAGTGGGATATATGTTTTAAATGTATTTTATTTATATCGACCATTTTTGTTTTGCATAAATATCTCTCTGCTCGGGAATTTTATTTAACAAACCTCTTCTCTCCGAATTTCCCTCTTCAGCTTTAACTGTAAAATTTTTCTCATATAATAAACATCAGTTTAAAATTATTGGTCAATCGAATTGATTTTAAAAAATGTTCTTCATTTTTACTATAGTAAAAATGTAATATAGTAAAAATATAGTATAACATTATAAAGTATATTTGTATAGTAAATAAAGTATAGTTTGATCTCACCATTGTATAATGGCATTGGTTAGGAATTTATATATTTTTTCTCGACATAAGAGGTCATATTAATCGATAACCAGGTCTATTCTCTAAAAACAGACGTTAAAATTTAACATTATAAATTGAGTGTAAAAAAATAAAGTAATAACATCAGCGTTAAATTTTTAATTAATTAAACATCTTTTATTATTTATTTTGGTATCAGCATTAAAAAATGCTAAAGTTTTAACAGCAACGTTAACATGTTACTTTTATCTTAAAGCTGTCAAAAACATAAGCTTACTTTTTGGCTAAAGACGCCATTTTAATGCATTAAATACGGCGTTAAAATATTTAAAACGCCCTCTAGAAATGATTTAACACTATTGACTAAATGTTAAGTATTAATGTTTTTGCTTAGAGAATAGCAATTTGAGACAAGGAGGTGTTAAAATGAATTAACGCTGATTTCAGATGTTAAAAGTTAACGTTTTGCTTAGAGAATAGACTTGAATATAATTTATGTTTGCGATGCACTTTTTTTTAAAAGTAAATAAATATTTGGTTGAAGGAAAATAGACGGCTCTTTTTTAAATTCTTCATTCTCTTCGATCTGTTTTGATAAATTATGGCTCTTGTATGCACAAAGAAAAAGAGAAGTGATTTTAAACCCTAAATCAATTTCGAGCATTAATACGTAATTTATTCAAGAAAAATGGCATTTGTTATGCCAACAAGAACTCCTTAGAAGTTGGAAGTTATTTTAAATTATTCATTTGGCGGAAACTATACGTTTTGAGGAGTTATCGAAAAAGAAGAAAGAAAGATGGCTATCCATTGGCTTGGTTGTCTCAAGCGGATCGAATTCATTCAACTTACTTGACTTTTCTTTCGTTCTTTTTTTTTTTTGGAGGGGGGGGACTTGAAAAGCGAAAAAAAATCTCACGCGTTGCTAGCGACATGGAGCTGGTTTTTATCTGCAGACCATTGACGCGAATTCCTCTCAATATATAGACACTCGATCGAGCGAATATTGAAGAGCGGAGAAAACGAAGATGCACATAGAAAAGCCATTAGACAGCCATCCTTCAAGGTACGATCATTTTACAATGGATCGTCAGTGGAAAAATTCAAAAAAGAGCAAAAGATCGTCTGGTCATTAAAACCAGTGAACGAACGCCACGAATTGATTTGAAAATTGTATAAAAGGAAAGCAATTCATCCAACAAACTACCGATAAATGAAAATTATATTTAAGGATTGCGGTGTGCATTTTGAGATTTTTTTTTTTTGAATGTGAGGTTTCACGGGAGAAGAGAAATAATGACAAATATTATTATAAAGACTCAAACTATATATCGGCTTCATCAGGAGTTAGGCTACATTTTACTGACAACTGAGTGGGGGAGTGAAACCCCATATATAAACACAACCTCAGTATAAATAAAAAAACTATTTTTTTTAAAAAGTCCTAAATCGAAAAAATTTATGAAGTAGAGAATTTATAAATTACAAAGCGGATGACAAATTATTTTACAAATTACATGAACGAAAATGAAATTATTTGAAACCAAAAAAATTTTAAATTCTTTTTTAATTTCGGAATTGATGAAAATATACATTCGTCCATAAATGATAAATGTAATTAAATTAATTTAAAAAGTCAGTAGTTTCTTTCTTGGTTTTTAAATTATTAATAATTTAATTATACTAGCCGCGTCGCCCGCCTTCGGCGGGCGCGCCTAGCGGGGCCGCCCCCTGGACCCCCCTCCAGCTGGCTCGGCCGCCTGGGCGGACCCTCGCCTTTTCTTAATTATGAGAACCCGTGGCGCCCGCCTTTGCATCTATACAGGGGGGCTTCGCCCCTGGACCCCCCGCCATCTGGCTCGGGCCGCCTGCGGCGGACCCTCGCCTTAATTATGAGAACCCGAGGCGCCCGCCTTTGCATCTAGACAGGGGGCTTCGCCCCCTGGACCCCCGCCAGCTGGCCGGGCCCGCCTGCGGCGGACCCTCGCCTTTGCTTCTTACTAATGAAAAGAAAAGAATTACTACCTATTCCAATCCAGAGCCTGCTTGAGGATTTGTTTACTTTCATGGAATACACAAATGAAAAGAATACTTAAATATTTCTCTATACATTTCCTATGGGAGAAATCGTAACTTTAAAAATTAATAACTCAAAAAGTTATGGGAATTTCGGGATGAAAATAATTTTCCTGTAATCCCGAGAAGGTCCTCTTATGTATAAAAAATTTCATTTAAAATTCAAGGAAGTTGCTAAATAGAGGTACAACAAAGAAGAAGGAGAGAGGAGAAAAAGATACTGGTCTACACTAAGAAAATTTAATTATATAACAATTATTAGTATTATTATTATTATTATCATACTATAATATAAAGCGCTAGCGACTGACTTCCTGTCTCTGTGTGTATGTGCCTATCAGGGCGTTGAGTGGCCAGAATAAGAGGAAGTTGAGTCAAAGAGGGAAATTTAAAATTTTCAAACAGTGAGCAAGAATAAATTTGATGCATTTGCGACTGGATAGAACCCAATGCTTTCCAATGTAAATAAAAATTTGAATTTTCAATAATTTTTTGAGCCTTTTAATAAGTAGCTCTGAATCTGAATTAATACCCCCCCCCCCCCCGAATAATATTCCTTCTAATATTAATAATTAGAAAAAAATCTAGTAATTGATATTATGTATTTTCTATTGTATTAATATTTTTCTCGTTTTATTTTGCATTTTTTTTTTAATGTATACATGTAAATCTCCTGAGAGGCTAGAGGTGTTGACAAATGTCAATATTGATAGTCTTTAAGCCACGGGGCGCGGGTTCGGTTCCTATGGAGTCCGAAGAATATGTAGATAACTGGTATAAATAAATGTCTCTGATCCCCTAATATATCCTATTTAAAATAACGAGTATCGTCAAAGATGCCGAAAAGACTTTAAAAATTTTGTCATTACTTCTGAACGAAATCCAAACAAAATGAAAAAAAAAAAAAAAAATCGATGAACTTCCTTATCTATTGGGTTCAATCGGAAACTAAGTACATGTATAAAATATGCGGAAATTTATACAGTTTAAAACCAGATTATTTATATGTGATACAAGCAGGTTTAAGTTCTGTTATCAAAATTTATTTCATTCAAAAAAAAATCAATTTATTTTTCAACTCTCTCAAGGTAGGCCTATTTCCGGTAAAATTAAATCTCTTTCAATTTTGTTCCGATCTTAATAGTAGTAGTATTAGTAGTTCATCCCGATTAAAAATGTCACGTAGCAGATTTATTTCCACTTGGAGGAAAACAGAGGTTTTCCAATTGAATTCGACCAATGAATCCTCCTAATTAAGGACTCTTAATTACTCAAAGTAATGGAAAGATCGGTCGGTGTGTTTGATTAAATTTTTAACAAATCAACAAAGAAAAAAGAGTGAGGGCGGGTAAATAAATTAAATCTTTTCAATTCACACTGATTGAAAATGTTTTGACTAGGGATAAGGAAATCGATAAATGGCAATCACATGTTTAATTACTTTAGATTTAAATTTTATTTTTTTCTACTCTTTCATTAGTATTTTTACTTTTACTTATCTATATATAGTTATATATATATATATATATATATATATATATATATGTTAATATACATTTATATATAGAGAGAGAAAGTATTGGACTCATGTCAAAAATTCGATGTCTGGATTTTGATGGAAATACACGTTTTGAGGTCCCCTGGGTTCAAACAAGTTGGTCTGTGAACAAAATATCTCAAGAACGAAAAGAGCTAGGAGGTTGAAATTTTATTTTAAGTTAGTTACCCCCCTGAGAGGTAACGCAAAGCTTTTGAACAAAATCGTGTAAAAAGTACTAGTACTCTATTGATATACTTTTTCATTCTTTTCTCAATTTTCAGTTAGGAACTTTTCTTTTCATTCATTATTGAAATTCAGAAAACAAACATAAAATAAACATACAATACATATATTATGTTTATTAAATTATTAAAATTAAAGAGAGTTCAATAGAATTTGATTAAAATTATTAATAATATCAGGTGATAAATGATAATAATTATAATTAATAAAAAAAGAGATAATTAAAATGGAAAATTATAATTATTATTAAATCACATAATAAAACAAATTTAGTTAAATCAGGTATTATGATTAAATTTAACAAAAAAAAAAAAAAAAAAAAAGTAAAAAGGACAAAACAAATTTCAATTTGGAAAATGTCAGATGTTTTGAACATTTTAATTCACTTTCATCTATTTAAAAGAATTCATTTGTTTCCAATAAATTTTCAATTTTTGTTTTATCAAATAAATGGATTTTGTTGAATAAAATGCAGAAAATGCATTTCAGGATCTTTTTTTGAATTTCTGGATCTCTGATTAAAAAAAAAAAAACAGTCTCAAATACTTTAAGCATTAATCTTATCTTATCTTAGAGCCTACTATTAAACGAGCAATGCATGTTTGTAAGCACATCAGTTCTCGAAAACGGTTCTAACGATTTTTTTTCTCCTTAAGTGGTGTTGCTGAAGTTGGTTTATTTAAGAAAGAAAACGCTAAATTTTCAGCAATTTTTTATTAGTTTACAAGGCAATAATTGCAAATATTTCGGAGACCTATCGGCACTAAAACAAAAAAGGGGACATTTGTGACCCACCACACTTTCTCACAAATGTCCTCTTTTTGTTTTAGTGCCGATAGGTCTCCGAAATATTTGCAATTATTGCCTTTTAAACTAATAAAAAATTCTTGAAAAAAATAGCGTTTTCTTTCTCACAAGTCAGATTTTTTTTTTTTTAATTTTTAATATATAGGCCTATTATTATTAGGAGAATTTTTAATTATAGACCACATTTTTGTATTAAATATTTATTAAAAATATATAAATAAATATTTAATACAAAAATGTGTTCTATAATTAAAAATTCTCCTAATAATAATATTTCAAACCACAAAAGCTTTAATAAACATATAGGCCTATTATTTGCGTCCCAATATGAAATTGTGCTAGGTCTCGTGTTTGGGGAAAATTCGGATACCAGTACTTTACTGATGTATATTTTTAGTTTTTTTCTAATTTCCTCGAAATTCCCTTTAACGATTTCTTTAAAATTTTAAATATTTCCTATTTCCGCTATACTTTTTTCCAATTTTATCAAAAAAAAAGGTAAAAAAACAAACAAACGACACAGCTCCGGCTTTTAATTAATTAACACCCAAAGAGCATTTAATTAATAAATAATAAAAATTTGTGAAAAGAGCTTCATAAGTACAAGTAGGCCTATATATTCCAAATGAACTATTTTCATATTAATTAATGCAATTAGTTCTTTTATATTTCACTGGTTTTAAAATCGTAATAGTTGGCTTATTATATTTCTTGCTATGTAGAAAAAAAAAAACTTCAAAAAAGAATCATTAAATATCTCGATTGTACTCTATATTTTTTTTTTTTACTAAATACAGCTTTAGAGAAAAAAAATGATAGATCAGCAAAGCATTGATGAATATCTCCCTCGGGATCTAAAATGTTTCAAGGAAAGTTTTTTTTTTTTCTTCCATCTGTCAAGACTAAAATCTCCGAAAGCCTTTGAAATGGCTAATCAAAGCTTAAAAAAATATATATATATATATAAATTTTATCATTTTAGAATGATAATGATGTATATTTTAATAATGAGTATGTTTTATTAAATTATGAATTTTTTAGATTTATAATCAAATTGTGTCAACGCTACACAAAAGAAAAAAAAATCTTAGCTTATATATAATAAGGGAAAAATTAATGATCTAACTGTCTGAGTTTTTTTCATTTATTACGGTGGTATTTTTTCATACAACTGACGTTAGGTTAAAGCGTTTTCGAATTTCAATTTTTTTTTTTATATTAAAGACTATGTTTTAAATATGTTTTCGCGGCAAGAATCATCAAAACAATTCAAAATATTTGTTTGAACTAACGCCTACACTTAAAACTTTAGCTTGCTCTTTGCTTGCGAGATTTTTTGGTCGAATTTTGGCTGCCTAATTACAAGCCTGATTCTAATCATGAAAAATAATAAAGCTGCCATTTGATTTTTACTTTCTCTTACCCTATATATGAAATATATATAGAGAGAAAGTATTTCTTTAATTATAAAGCACTCTCAACAGTCTCGATGCTCTCTTTTAAAAACAATACTTTTTACTGGATGTTATTATATAGAAAGTATTGCATTCATTTCAAAAATTTGATGACAAGATTTTGAAAATATTCATTTTGAGTCCAGTAGCGACATTTCAAATTTTCTTGGGGGGGGGGGGGGGCAAACTCTTGAAAGTTACTTACAAATAGGTATCTCAAATTTGGCCAAAATATATTTTATTTTATTTTAATTTTTTACAGTTTATATACTCGTAGATATAGGCCTAGTTTGAAATATTTTATTTAGATTATAATAGAGAATTGGAGATGTTAGCCAAATTGGGATTATCCAGGTTCAATAAAACTCCCAGAATAAAACGTTTCGGCCTGAATTTATTTGGCCATCTTCAGTTATTGGGAATTATACACATAATGCAAGTCCACATGTGATCAAACCAGGACTCGTCAATAATAAAATTTATTTGCTTCAAAAATTATATGACTCCTGTGCCCAAGCTCAGAGATAATTAATTATCTGTGCAATAATAAAATTTATTTGCTTCATACAAATTTATATGGCTCCTGTGCCTAAGCACAGATAATTAATTATCTCTGAGCTTGGGCACAGGAGCCATATAATTTTGAAGCAAATAAATTTTATTATTGACGAGTCCTGGTTTGAACACATGTGCACTTGCATTATGTGTATAATTCCCAATAACTGAAGATGGCCAAATAAATTCAGGCCGAAACGTTTTATTCTGGGAGTTTTATTGAACCTGGATAATTCCAATTTGTATATATGACGATGCTGGACCGGTGATAACTATCTTGTTTACTAGTAGAACGTTGTTCTTTTACTCGGTCATAAATTCTCTAGATGGAAGGTGAGTAATTCAAAATAAATTAATTAATTACTAATGTGCCGAAACGATGATAATTGGCCTCCATCGTAAACCTGAGAATAAAAATTAAAACCTCTTATAATAAATTAAAGTAATTAATTTATTTTGAATTACTCACCTTCCATCTAGAGAATTTATGAACGAGTAAAAGAACAACGTTCTACTAGTAAACAAGATAATTCCAATTTGGCTGATATCGCCAATTCTTCATTATAATCACATCACAGCCACAACCTCAAAAAGCAACCATTTTATTTAGAATAATAGAAAATTTAAAAAAATCAGAGCCCTTGGGGGAGGCGCCTCTGAGTCCCACGTGGTTTCAAAAAATTAACCGATTGTTGTGTTCCGACCATCACACCAGATTTTTATTAAATTTTTTTATTTACAAAATAAAACTAAAAAGTATTTTTTTATAATACCATCCCAATCAATTTTATCATTATATCGATACTTTAAGAAGCCAATCAATGCTTGTCGAAACTGAATCGAATCTAGATGGATTGCCAAGTATACACTTTTTCCCTGAGTTAATCTTCACAGAGTGAGTGCTAGGATCGAGGGCTCTTCCCTCAGGATCCTCCCCAATCCCAAGTGGGCTGGACGTGTCGTCATTTGAATACCCTGTTCTAAATAGGGGAATAGACAATGGCTCTTTCAGGTATCCGTTGAGTTCGAACTAGCAAACCAGATTGAATCCCTAACGCCATGTTCAAACCTAGAGAGAGAGAGAGAGAGCGAGAGAGAAGAGGCTATTTATTATAAATAATGACATCACATATGATGATGATTTGTTCCTCTTAAATCTACTGCGTTTTATATAAACCAATATATATTCACATATCAATTCCAGCCCTCTGAGTCTGAAATATATATCTAGTCAATCAAATCAAATTAAATCAATATTTCAATTATTTAAAATTTAATTGAATCTATTATAGAGTAGTAAAAAAAAGCGAGAGATTTCTATCCTTTATTTAACATAGATTTTTTTAGACAGTACAGTAGTTTTTTGGGGAGAGGGTGATTCCGGCGATTAACCCCTCTCCCAAATGAATAAATTTTAAAAATTATTTCTAACAGCGTTTAAATTTTAAAACCTGTTTATTTATTTATTTGAAGATTTCGGGGCATGGTGGAGGGAGGATTGGGCCCCCTTTGCTCTGGTTACGGCTCTGCATTCAGAGAACGCCTCAGAAAATTTCTTATTGATACTAGGGGATTAAAAACTAAAATATATATATAAAGGTATAATTTGGATTAAATATTTTCCTAAACGTTTAATTTAATCATCTTACAAGTTAAACATATTTGCTTTGATTAAAGAAGATATTTAAAAAAATTTTAAATATATAAAAAAAAAATGTTTATTAAAATATATTTAGTAGAATTAGATTCGTTTATATGAGTCTCAAAAAAAATTAATTAAAAATCCAAAAAACTTCAAATTATATTTGATTATGACGTCACGGATGCTTGCAAGCAGTTAAGTGGCGCCAGTGCAACGTCATTCTAATGAAAGCCTAAGCTTATACAACACCTTCTGTGATTGGCGGACGCTGACCAATCACAGCGCCGCCTTTAGACAAGGCGAAAAGATCTCTCTCGTGTCTGTCTCCTTGCCGTTGACCCACCAGTCGCCATTGTGAGGGCCACAGATCAACTACAAACCTTTTTCACGCTTGCTCCATCCTGAAATCTCACCTGTACACCCAACCTGGCTTCCGAGTCTATCAGCAATCTCCTTTGGCTTTTATTAACTCCATGGCTTCCATTCTCACAATCACAACGCTTCCAGGTAGCTTTTAAATATTTTTTCTTTTTTTCCCAATAAAAATAAATCATTATTCATATGGTAATAGCGTCATTTACTCTTGCTGTTTGAAGTAGAACAATTTTATTTTAATTAAAACAAATGCTTAATAACAAATTTCGATTAATTATTATTTTTTAAGTCTTTTCGGCATCTTTAAAAGATAATTATATTAAATACAAATATTTCATTTGGTATCCAAATAATTTAAAAAATTCATCGGACTGCCTGTAATATTTAACAAATGACCAAAAAAATATCTCTTAAAAGTATTATATATCTTTATTAAAAAATTTTCCACGTTAATTTGGTTATAAATGTCATCTATTTTGTTAATAAAATTTCAGCTGACATCTATATTTTTTTTTTCCTAGTGTTTAAATATATAACATTCAATAAATTTTTTTGTGTGCTCATAAAAGTGAATATCAAATACAAAAGATAATAAATATTAATATATATTAATGATATAAAAACGAAATGATTAATTCATATTACATTAATGCAAAAACATGCATTAAGAATAATGAAGTTGTCATTATTAAAAACAAAAAAAAAATTATTATTGTTTTTAAAACAAATCTATAAAATTGTTTATTAAACTGGATGACTGATTTTATATTGTATTCTCTATTATAACATTGCGTCAATATGACATTTATGTTTGTTTAAAAGGAGATGAAAAAATTAATTGGTGTGGTCATGTAGGATATTTATTTGGTCTATGTAATAATTAATGTCCTCTCTCAAGGAAATGCTTAACCGTACTTCAAAATGTTCTGAATTATCTATATTCCTTGTCATTTTTATTATCTCGTATACGAAGTGGAGACACTATTGTAATCGTCAAAAAATTCGATCTCGCAAATCTATAAAAGTAATTTAGAGGGGTAGGGGTGGGGCAATTACTACTCTCCTTCCCACTCAGCGTGGGGGGAGGGGAGGGCCTTCCTTTCTTTTGGACAGAAAAAAAGATAAATTTTAACATTTTAATCATACAAAAGTTCAATAGTAGAACGTGGCTGTATCTGATATGTTGAATAGGAAAGAAGATGCAACCTCTATTTATTAATTAAGCACTCTTTATTCTAAACGTTTCGGCTGGGATCAACCCTACCATCTTCAGTCTTCAAAGAGCAAATTCAAAATTTTTATACAAAAAATAGAGTTGTCGTTGCCGAAACGTCCCAAATAAAGAGTACTTAATTGTTAAATAGAGGCTAAACTATTGGGTGCATTCTCTTCCCAATTCAAAAAGTTGATTAATTTTCCACCTCCGCCCCCCTACCCTTAATAAAATTTGGGACCATCACTACTTCTTTCCAAAAGTTCCATTAAGTCGGATTCAAAAAAAAAAAAAAAAAAAAAAAAAAAAAAAAAATTTAAGACTACCGGGTATCCAAATTTTTCTTTATTGAGCTGTTCCAGGCTAATGTTTCGGCCTCTGATCTAGGCCATCTTCAAAGCCGGAGGCGAGAATAAATAAAATTAAAATTTCAGCGACACCCAGAATGATCATTCAAATTCTTTCGTTGTCCTGCATGCGGATATGTGTTGGTGAAATTTTAATTTTAATTTATTCTCGCTTCGGAAGATGGCCTAGACTAGTGGCCGAAACGTCAGCCTGGAACATCCCAATAATAATATCTAATTTTGGCGCGAGGAATTTAATTTTTTTTTTTTTTTTGACTTCGTCTAAATAAAGTTCCAAAAATTCTGTTTTCTCTCTTGAATTTTACAGTAGAGAATAATATCATGTTAGCAATCAAAATATTCCAATTTAACAAAACTTTTTGTCTTTTCATTTAACTCTTTTTATTTAGATAAAAGAAACGCTTACCCTGGAATTAAATTATAATTTTTTTTTTTTTTTGCTCTCGGCGATTAAAACTTTTCCAATACTTAGCACCGCTTGTATGTATTATAT